>JAQFZP010002626.1:0-12896 GCA_034695745.1 Geophilus truncorum | reverse complement strand
CGGGGATTTATAAAAATGTCGTTATAAGCGGAATGTCGTTATAACCGAGGTCGTTACTCGCGGACTCGACTGTATAATAAATATATAGAGTGGAACCCCGATGTAGCGTCATGCATCAGACTGGCTGATAAATGACGCTATATCAGGGTTTACGCAACAAGTGGTCAAGTTTTAAACAGCCAATAGAAACAAGTCATTTAACTCACGTTTAGGAATTTTTAATAAATATTAATTATTTATTCCCTACAGCAACCATTTCATTTAAAGATAAATTCTAATGTCAATACAATGCTAATACACTGCAAAAAAATTAATGTACTCCACACAGCTTCTAGGAAAAGTTCCCTAGGGTTTCTAGAATCAGTGGATTATTTATTAACTAAGTATTAATGTGACGGACGGGACGGTAAAATAAATCACATCTGGCACACAGAGAATAAATATTTAATAATTAGTTGCTCAGTTTACAATTTCACCTCAACACCATTACACCTCATTACAAGGAACCTCTAAGAATCAAAAATATTGTTCATTATAAAGAGGATTTCGTTGTATTCGTTGATATTAAAGGTCAAGTGAACTGAACTGGTTTATTATTAAATATGAATCTACTCATCACAAACAATAATTAATCGTCGTTAAATGATTTTTAGACACGTTAAAATTTGTAAAAACTGATCACAAAAGGTGAATGTCAAAGGGAAAATGATTTATGACGTCACAATGTCTATAGAATGACTGATCCAGGATTTAGTAATCCTGTAAATTTTTGAATTTAAATGTAACTAGAGTTTAACCAATCTAATCTGTTGATTCTATTTTTGAATCACAAATGTGAATTCAATTAAAAAATTTATTAAAAAGTGTAACATTATCCACACGAAATGGAAAAACAACAACATAAATTCTTACCGCACAAACAAATTCCGCAAAGGACTATAAATAAACTGCGTTCTTTCCTCATAATTCATGTAACTATAGTAAATAAAAAAAAAAAAATTGATTATTCTACAGTGTAAATACTGAATTGATTTGGTTTTAAATTTAAATTAATAATTATCCATTTTAAAGCACCACTTACCGTCAAAATTACAATCACCACTTAACTACAACTTTAAACTCACACAGAAAATAACTTCAATAATATAAATTACGTTATCATAAACTGATAACTAAAAAGATACGTTCAGTACCTACATAACAACAATGCAACAAGCAAAAAAAAACTGAATATCCTACACAACACAATGAAAGACATAAAAATAGACGACCATTTATTTGGATTTCTATTATAGTTCTATCTATTTATTCACATACGGTAGTAGTCTGGTCTCACAATCACCTACTTGTAACTGAATAAATCCTCTTCTTCTTCTTCTTCTTATCTAAACGGTGTGTAGATAATTCGTCCAAGGTTTAATCTATCATTTTAACTGCTCACACATTGTAACAACGAATTTCATTGGCTTATTGCTGTCATGTGACCTGAATTTCAAGAACAGTAGTCTGCCATTTTGAATTATAAACTAACTGCTAGTTAAATGTTTAACTGGCAAAAATTGGTCAGTTAAATATAAACGCTTACATCGTCTTTGAACTCTTCATCCGCATCCTTCGGTTATTTCTCAGATCCATATCGAATTTCGAATCTCTATTTTCCTTCCCGTCTTCGTCTTTTTTATCCAACTCCGATAACTAAAATTTAAAAAAATAAAAGAATTTAACAATTAAGATTCAATCTCCGACAAAATCATAATTTTTACTTTAAACATTTCGAAAATCTTGATAAACTGATAAATTGATAATACATTGGATCTATCGGATCCATGTTGACGGTGTCTTGACTCCAACGTCATCTAGCGGCGAGTGAGCAACGCGCTTTTCCTTCTCTTCTTCTATTTCCTGTTGTTTGTCTTGTAACTTCTGCTGCTCCATTTGCCGATTCTTTGCTCGTCGCATCTATTTCATCATACGATGATGATTTTTAGACTTAAAAACTAATAACAATAAAAAAATAATAAGAATTTCACTAAAATTTCAAAATTTTTCACTAAAAAAATTGTTATTTTAAAACCAGAATTCAATAAAATTTTGTCACATTTAAAAGCAAATTGACCACTGAATGAACAAAGTAAGAAGTACGGCATATTGTCACGTGCAATAGCGTTTTCAGTGAATTCTGAAAGATTTGCCAGTCATCTTGGTTTTGGGTAAGGGTAAAATTGAGAGTTATAGGGTTTGTGGAGTTGATGAGGGTGTTGAATATGGGGTGTCGGTGAGAGAGTTCTACTTCGTCACGTTGCGATGTTGTTGCAGCAATGTTTGTTTGTTGCACTACGGTAACCATCAGAACAACAGAATAAATAACAGTGTGGAAGTGTGGTGTGAGATGTGGATGAAAAGGTGTATGTTGTGCGGGGTGTGGTTGGGGTGTAGAGGTAGAAGTGCGTTTTGGCAGGATTCTCTTCAACTGACAACCCAAGCAATATTGCTCACAATTATAAGAAATGCGTTTCTGTTAGAGGAAAGCCGAATGAGATACCGGTAAACATAAACGGACACAAAACCATTCTAAATATTTTTTTTTTAAAAAGAACCAAGTGCACTCTAAAAACACATTGAGTTTATTTAACTAACAGAATAAATAATGGAAGAGTGGTGTGTGAGATGATAACAAATATCTTTGTTTTGGGTGTGGATGAGAAGGTGTGTGTTGTGCGAGGTGTGGAGGTAGGAGTGCAAACCTAGCTAGTTATTATTAAAATAAACATTATTATTAAAATTAAAATAAACACGAGGTCGTGAACTATTTAAAAACCTTCCAGAAAACATTAACAGGTTTGTTGTTTACGTAAACAACAAAACTAAATATGCCTACATTTATAAACATCATTTGAACAACGAGCCGAAAGAAGTGTGAGTTTAGGTGTCAATATATAAAAGTGACGTATGGAGTGTGAGATGTGGGGATGTGAGTGGTTGTGTTTAAAAGGAATGTGGAGCAAATCATCTAGAAAGAACTCGTCAGAAAAAAAATACCAAGAGTACACAAGAGTATAAAAATTATTAAAGGTGATTTAAAAAGTTAATATAGAAAAGAAGTAAGAAAAGAATAGTAAAGATGATCAATAGACCCAAGTGAAGAAGAAGCCAAGAGAGAGAGAATGAAGAAAGAGATGTTGCCTCGAGTAAAGCCAATGCTTTACTGATTTAATAATGTGATTAGATTTGCAAAGAAAACTCTTAACAATAGTCATCGATTTGATGCATCACATCATTATAAGAAATAATTAGAAAGGATGACACAACAAGAATGAAAGCATACAACAACAATAGGTACATGCTAAAAGGCTTAAACTAGGTACAAATGATAGCTTTTTAAGTTAATCTAAACACTAAAAATGTCTAATGAGAAGGCACAACAACAAGTTATTTTGCTGATTTGTAAAGATTTTTAATTCTTTAGTTGGCTTCGTTAATTTGAAAAATTTCACTTGTTTAATTTTAATTTGAGAAAAGCCTTTGGAATTTGTTGTCATTCTCCCTTTTCTTTCTGCTCAGTGGGATGAATAAATTAACCCAGTAATTTGCATGTTGAGGATTTGATCCCTTAGGCATTAAAATTTGATTAGGCTTAATTTCATTCTTATGTAAAACTCACACATAACAGTTATCGTAGTGGAAACCTAACGTGTGTTTGGATATTAAAAGTACCGGTAGAGGAAAAGTGTTTGGAAAATTTTAAAATAAATTTGCATTATTTACTGTTTATTTAACCTTGGAAACATTTCATTTGTCATTTTTTTCTCTACGTTTCAAGCTGTAATACGCACATAAAAATTTAAGATGGAGAGTAAGGCATTAGAAAACTTCCCTAAACGTCATCATCAACTTCTGAACCATGTGATTAAAACAGAATTTAAATTAACAAAGATTATTACTGTTAATTAAATTTCATTAAATCATATTAAATTCCTCGTAAATCACTTTATATAATCACAGAAATTATAGATAATTTCCTGTTGTTTGTTTTGTAACTTCTGCTGCTCCATTTGCCGATTCTTTGCTCGTCGCTTCTTCTTCATCTTACGACGATGATTTTTAGACTAAAAAAAAAATAAAAAATCGATCCATTAACTAAGATTATGTTATAAGTTGTTTTCTTCGCCGAAGAAACAAAACCGCTTAGATCTACCTTAATTTCACCCGACTGGACATGGTCACGACGTCACGAACGTTCGAAGGTCAAGTCAAAACATCATGCTTTTGTGACATAAATGTTATTTTAAAACCAGAATTCAATAGAATTTTGTCACGTTTTTAAGCAAATTGACCACTGAATGAAGAAAGTAAAAGTACGGTATTGTCACATGCAGTAGCGTTTTCAGTGAATTCTGAGAGATTTGCCATCAGTCATCTTGGTTTTGGCTGAGGGTAAAATTGAGAGTTATGGGGTTTGTGCTGGGGTGGATGAGGGGTGTTGAATATGGGGTGTGAGTGACAGAGATTTCTACTTCGTCACGTTGCGATATTGTTGCAGCAATGTTTGTTTGTTGCACTACGGCAATCAACAGAACAACAGAATAAATAACAGTGTGGAAGTGTGGTGTGAGATGTGGATGAGAAGCTGTAAGTTGTGCGGGGTGTGGGTGGGGTGTGGAGGTGTATTTCCACACCTCACCCACTCCTATAGAAATTCAAACCAAGCTACTTATTAAAATAAACACGAAGCACTCACAAAACCATTCTAAATATTTTTTGTCATAAATATTGCAAAATAATTGAATTTTGAAGTACCGGTACCCCAATTGAGATATACCCCGCGTTTTGTCGTGAGCCACATACAAATTATTGGAGAATTGTATTAATAGGTTTGTTGTACTTAAACAACAAAACTAAATATGCCTACATTTGATAAAAAATTAAAAACTCACACTATACTTCTACACGAGCAGAGACAAAATATCTCCAGAAAGGAATTTCTGAATGTGATTGACACTGAAAATGTCACAGCATCAAATAAGGTCCAACCCTTTTCTGCACTTTATAAACATCATTTGAACAACGAGCCGACGGTAAATCAGGGCTAATGCTAGTTTTTGGGGGGAAGAGAATTTTTTTTGTTTTCGACAGACAAAGAGCGATTTTAATAGATTTTTAGTGATTAGTTTACTTATTCACCAAATATGCTGTTTATGTGTTTATTCATTTAATTATAATAGATTTATGTTGGGATGTATTTAAGTGTTTGAATTTGTGTTCCTTTATCTTTGATTGGAATATCAGAAGTTTATCATTGGTGTTTATACATTTTGGAAGTAATGAAGTGTGACTTGTGATGATGGGATCCGCATTTTCTGTTGTTTTTGTTGGGAAGAAGAAAATGGTGAAGCAGAAGCAGAGAAATTGGATTAATTAGACTCAACAGCAACTCTAAACTTAACGTTAACTAGTGAGTAAATTAACAACGAAATAATAAAAATTATATTAAATCGTAAACTCATAAACGAGTTGTTGTGCAACATATTTTCTTTTTTCGATTTAAAAGAAAGACTGCTAATAAAGTTTAGCAAGTTAGTACGACGATTCCCTTTTGTTGAAGAAGAATAGAAGGGGGAGAAACAATGCTTAAGGCCAATCTACCATTGTCACGTCACAATTAAGATACACCTTATATCAACCCACAACAAAGAGAAGTTAGAATATCAAGAATAAGAAACAAAATTCAGGAAAGAAGTGTAAAGATAAACAATAGGCCCAATAGACTCAAGTGCTACAGATTTGAAAGACCTAAATGAAGCCTTAGGCATAGGAACTGATAATGAACCAAACTCCAAAAAAAAAAGAAGGATGTTAGTGTTAGAGCAATGAAGAAAAGGCCAAGAGAGAGAAAATAAAGAAAGATGTTACCTCGAGTAAAGCCGATGCTTTACTGATTTAATAATGTGATTAGATTTGCAAAGAAAACTTTTAACAATAGTCATAGATTTGATGCATCACATCATTATAATAAGAAACAATTAGAAAGGATGACACAACAAGAATGAAAGCAATAGGCTCATGCTAAAAGGCTTAAACTACAGTAGGTACAAATGATAGGCTTAAATGTATACAGGGCGTTCCAAAGAATTCAAACAGGTCAAAAAATCCAAAATGACCCCAACTTTCATGAAAATAAGTTGGGCCACTATAGGTAATACAGCATGCCCAATCCATTGGCAATGTCGAATTTGACCTTGAATGTCATTTTCAAGATCATTGGTGTCTTGGTTTTATTTTAGAACAAGAGAATAAATATACAGTGGAACCCCGTTATAGCGTATTCTGATATAGCATAAACCCCTTTATGTTTTCCCCGGAAAAACGCTGTCAACTGTGTATTAAAAAATTCGGTTATAGCATCACCCTCTATAGTGTAAACCCCTCTATAGCGTCATTTTTTTCCGGTTCCGTGAGAATTAAAACCTCGCTATAACAACATTTTCTCACATTTTAAGTCCCAATAAACAAATTAATTTATAAACCAGTGTTTTTTTTTTTTATTATCAATGACATCAATTGACTTAAAATTAAGAAATTAAGTCCAATACAATTATTGAAATTTACACAACTTTTGTTTAGCAATTTTTATTATGCTTAATACAGTTCCAGAAAATTTATAGACAAGGGAAGTTGGAGTTCTTTTCGGCTTCCTGCATTTTCATAAAATTTTATTTACTAAATGGCTTTAAAGAATGGTCCCCCTCTATAGCGTCAATTTGACGCTATAGAGGGGTTCTCGCTGACAGGTGAACTCCTCTATAACGTCATTTTTCAGCCGGTCCAACGAATGACGTTATAACGGAGTTCCACTGTAGTACCATGGTACTATTGATTTGTTGCACTTGGCACTTGTTTTGTATATCATTATTTCAAATTGTTCTTGTAAACTAGTTTTTATTTTAGTTAAATCATGTATTTGCAAAGAAGATAACTGTAATTTATTTTGTCATTTAAATTTTGTTTTAATCTTGTTACTTATCAAAGCCACATCTGATGGCAAAATTTTTAACAAATAATTTCAAAACTAATAAATCTTACATAAATTTCATAAATTACATAAAATCACAAAATTACTCTTAAATCATATGAAATCACATAAAATCATATGAAATCAAATAAAATCACACGAATCACATAAAATCAGAGAAATTATTATAAAATCAGACAAATCATATAAATCATAAAATTTACCGACACTTGCTTTATAACAAAATCAAACCTTACAAATTCACAATTCCTTCTCCTTATTTTAAAAAAAAAAAAAAAAAAAAAAAAAAAAAAACATCAATTAAATTTGCGCCCTCTCGTGGCAAAAGCTGAAACCACTCTCAATTGATTTACGAATATTTCACGCTGAGCATGAAAACAACATTTTTTTATATGTGACAAATCGCCAAACAACAACAAATATGAAAGATATAGCGCTCGTGACTGAAGGAACACGTATTTATTTCGCCACTTGCAGGGACGACCGATATCCTCTCAACAACATCATCGACGGGTAAAAAAAAAAAAAAAAAAAAAATTCAAAAAATTTGAAAAAATTTAAATTCCAAAACTTAAAACAACCAAAATTCCATTTAAAATCTTCCAATTTAATTTATCATTCAAATCCAACCATTTTTAACATTTAAATTACGTTTTCTCAATATTTTCTCGCACCGTTTACCAACTTGTTTACTGTTTCCATGGCAACAAGTGTCCGTTGTGAGTTATAGGTGAAAAAGACATGTTTTTGTTTATGTTTCAGCAAATGGGACACCTTTTGGCCCTCTACCGGCCTTTATCCGCATTCGTTCATCGTCACGTTTCGTTCGTTAATGAAAATCACGAGTATGGCGCTGCAATTTTATAACGGTGAATTTTAGAACTAAAAATTTAATTTTTTTTACAATTTTTAAATTTTTTTTCTAAATTTTACAGTGAAGTTGATTAAAATCGATAAATCCAAGCATGAAAATCCGACCGAATTCGATAAATACGTAGGAGAAAAGGGTAATTAAGGTCAAACGACTCATTTCCGGTTTTTTATTACAGCATTTAACATCAGATTTCTCCTCGATCCATTACCGGAAGACCGTAACTGACCCCATATCTGAATTCCTCTCGTCGAGAGGAATCCAAATATACTTCAACCTTTCAAAATCCTCCGCTAGGGGAAAGAGAAATTTAAGTTTTAAATTTTATTTTTTTTTAGTTTGCGAACACGCCGATAGGAGGATGTTTACGTGGAATATAAAAGAAACGTGCGTCGCCCGACATTTAAAAGTGACCATTTTGCAAGGTTTTGACCATTTTGTGTCCATTCATAATCTACAAATCATGGCTGACCCAGCGCCTGAAGATAAATTCGCCTCATCTTTCCTGCGCCGCGCATCGGCGATTTCTGAAAGTAGCGACATTGATGAAGCCAATTCGACACTAGTTGCGGCCGTGCCGGAAGAGGGCGCTGCAACGGCACCCCAATGGCAAGAAAATCAATAAATTAACAATTTTTTTTTTCAATTTTCAATGTAAATAAAATCGAGTTTGAAATTAAGTCACCGGAAGTTGGTTGTTTTCATGAAATCGATAACCGGAAGTAAATGGATGAATACCATAAATAATTTTTTAAATGTAAATTAAAATGAGATTAAAATTAATTCACCGGATATTTTTTTTCCTTAAAAATTGATAACCGGAAGTGGACTATTTCTCTAACCGGAAGTTGATGTGTAATATATATTTCGATTCATCATCTCGAGAAGAATCTAAATATATACCACTTTTCAAATGCTGCCACTAGGACACATCGAAATTCAACTTTAAAAACCACTAATTTTTTAAATTTCGCCACCAGGGCATCAAATTACATAGAAAACACCATAAAAAGCGCCATTAGTATAAATCTTTAATTACCCGTACCATTAAATCAGCGAATCAATGTCGAAATGACATTAACGAGCGTGAAAATTGCATTAGTTCACCTTTTCACCGGTAGTTAAAAACGACCTTGAAACTCCAACATCTATGTAATTAAAATTAAAGTCAATAAAAAATGACATAACTCTTTCATTTATCCTCTTTAACCCTTCATAACTCAAAAATGACCCCAGATCAACATTTCTCTCTTCACTTAAAATCTAAACAACACCCACACTTAAAAAAAAAAATAAAAAAAATAATTCAACAAACTGCCACCAGTCGCGCTCTGTAGTTCGGGGGCAGCAACGAGGAATCGATTTCCTTCTCCGAAGCCTCACAAAACGCCCACTTTTCGCTGTAGGGAAACACGATTCGAGAAACCAGGAGCTGTAAATGATGTTCCAATCAATCGATCGCCACCTGGCGTCGCAAAATATCCCTCCGGAAGTGGACACATTGTTTAGATAAGAAGAGGATTTATTCAGTTACAAGTAGGTGATTGTGAGACCAGACCACTGTGTGAATAAATAGATAGGACTATAATAGAAATCCAAATAAATGGCCGTCTATTTTTATATGTTTCATTGTGTTGTGTATGTAGGATATTTGGTTTTTTTATTTTTTTCCTGGTTGCATTGTTGTTTGTTATGTACCGAACGTATGTTTTTAGTTATCAGTTTATGGTAACGTAATTTATATTTTTGAAGTTATTTTCTGTGTGAGTTTAAAGTTGTAGTTAAGTGGTGATTGTAATTTTGACGGCAGATGGTACTTTAAAATGGATAATTATTAGTTGAAATATATTAATATTAGTAATTGTTCCGTGGCGACTTATACGGTCCCTGGTGGGTGGTGAGTGGTACTAAATTGACGTAATAATGCACCCTAGTGGTGAAATTCGATACAGTTTTGTGTTCTTTAAGTGCGAATAGCATAGAGGTCAAACCTCGTTGTAATGAACTTCGTGGGAATGAAATATGAAAAATGGTTCGTTATAGCGAGGATTGGTTATTTTAAAATTTCGTTAGTTGCAGCAAAATTCTGTCAATAAAATCATTATAATGATGAATCATTTTTGGTATAATAATCAGATAACATTGAGGTAACGTTGACAAGTGATAGCTTCAAAACTCCGAGGCATCCATTTTTGTCATTTTTATGTAGAAACTTACATTTGTAGTTGGAAATGTTCATTATATCGAGGAAAATGTTACGTTAACACGACTCAAAAACAAAATTCACGGCAACGAGGAATTCGTTATAACGAAGTTATGTGATTCGTATTTGAATCTCAGTGATTTACTGAATCTTGAATGTTTGATTCTTACAGAATTTTACTTTTGATTTTGTGAATCCTTTATTTACTGATTTTTTAAAATCTTTCTCTGATCTTCCTATGTTAGGAATAATCAATAAAATCAGAAATCAGTTACTCAATGATTTAGTGAATCAATTGAGATTCAAATGAGAATCCTGTGTAAATCACCCAATTTACAACCGGTCCAGGAAATAATGCCCAAAGGTAGCAATTACATCATGGTCACAAGTTGTCTACATAACATTTAGTTTTATATAATCCCATAAAGGTTTGTACAATTGTTCCCTTAGAAGAAAATCATAAACTAAGAATTTGATGAATTTTTCCATTAGATCTCTAAGGTAAGGAATTGGAAAAGATTTGACGGAATCTGGGCTTTCCTGCTGACATTAAAGAAGAGAGATTCTTTACATTAGCGGCCATTCTCTATGTGCACAACTGAACTGGAATCGAAAAGAACCGTAACTTAACTTTACTTTAGAATGATATAAATCTTCCTAAAAGTTTGGTAATGCTAATGAGCGAAAGGACAGTTTGTGCGATTTTCTAGTTCATTTGTGCTATGAGATTTGCAGCTTCAAATGCTGTTTTTGCTACTTCACGGCCATATTCTTACTCGGTATGTTCAAGTACACTACTGAACTAAAAAAAAAGATAGATTGTGAATGACTGCTAATCTAAAGAATACATTTTTTTTATGGAGCGTGGACATATCTTCCTGTTATGCAAGTGGGTCAGGGCCAAAAGGCGTGAATCAGGTTTTGTTTTTTCCTGTAAAGCAGGAAAGCCTATTACAACATTCTACATGTTATCAGTAAGGGGCAGGAAATTATGCCTGATAAATCATCAACGTATTCCCTAACATTTCATATATGATTCTATATGGTTTTTAAAAATGGATTATATCATAACGAAAATTTGTTATAACGAGGAATTCGTTATAAGCAAGATCGTTATAGCAAGGTTCGACCTATATTTGCAAAAATTAAAGCTGTGTGTTTTAGCATTTTTTATAACAACAACAATGCTCAAAATATGATCAAGTTATGATTATATACTTACAGGAGGCTCCATCTTAAATTTCAGTTTTAAATTTCATTTCATAGCCAATCCTGTATTAAATTCTGACATTTAACATCTGCAGGAACAAATAACTGCACCTGGAAAAGAGAAAACAAGGGGTTGTTAATTGGATATAATGCTATAGCTATTACAGCTGAAAAATATTAGTAATAGATGTTTGTATCAGTTTTTAGGGAGAACCAATGTATTTAAATTTAAATTTTAATTTAAATTCAGCGCCAAATCAATTCAGTATTTACACTGTAGAATAATAATTTTTTTTTTATTTTATTTACTATAGTTACATGAAGCATGAGGAAAGTACGCAGTTTATTTATAGTCCTTTGCGGAATTTGTTTGTGCGGTAAGAATTTATGTTGTTGTTTTTCCATTCGTGTGGATAATGTTTACACTTGTAATTTAATTTCTTAATTGAATTAACATTTGCGATTCAAAAATAGAATCAACAGATTAGATTGGTTAAACACCGGTTACAACTAAATTCAAAAATTTACAGGATTACTAAATCCTGGATCAGTCATTCTATAGACATTGTGACGTCATAAGTCATTTTCCCTATGACATTCACCTTTTGTGATCAGTTTTTATAAATTTTAACGTGTCTGAAAATCATTTAACGACGACTAATTATTGTTTGTGATGAGTATATTCATATTTAATAATAAACAAGTTCACTTCACTTGACCTTTAATATCAACGGATATAACGAAATCCTCTTTACAACGAACAATATTTTTGGTTCTTTGAGGTTCGTTGTAATGAGGTTTGACTGTAATGAAATTGTAAACTGAGCAACTAATTATTAAATATTTATTCTCTGTGTGCCAGATGTGATTTATTTTACCGTCTGTCACATTAATACTTAGCTAATAAATAATCCACTGATTCTAGAAACCCTAGGGAACTTCACCCAGAAGCTGTGTAGAGTACATTAATTTTTTAGCATTGTATTAGCAGTGCATTAACATTAGAATTTATCTTTAAGGGAAATGGTTGCTTTCGGGAATAAAAAATTAATTTTGATTAATAATTCTTAAACGTGAATTAAATGACTTGTTTCTATTGGTTAAAGTGATAATGTCACAAAAATTTTTTTTTTCAAATTTAGGTGAAAGTCTAATCTTCACCAAAATTTAAAAAACTCTTAAAATTTTTTTAAAAATTGTGGCGGCAAAAACGAAATTTAAGCAAGTCTGAGAAGTCGTGACGACATAATGGGAGGGTGTGACTAATCATTTGTCTCCCCCCTTACTGCGTTTCCCTAATTCCAATTAACTAACACCATCTGTTGTTAAATTTGCAAGTAGATGCTCCCCATTATTACAATCATTTAATTTAGAAAATTTAAATAAATTTTTGCAAAATAAAATACATTATACAATTTATATATTTTTTATACCGTATGCTCTTTTATAATAGGCCTAATGGTGTTGATGTCTGGACCAAACAGACGAAACCTCAAGTCTGAAAAACTACTAGCAGACCGAAACCAATGGGATCCAGATCCTGAACTCGAAAAAGAACAATTCTGCCAATTTCCTCAACCAAA
>JAQFZP010002625.1:0-12910 GCA_034695745.1 Geophilus truncorum | reverse complement strand
GATTCTTTAAAACATGATTCTATTTATTGAATTAATAATAATTTACAAATCGATTTTTGAAATCGATTTTTGAAATCAAAAAAAAATCTACTCTAGAAAATATTGATAGTTTTGATAAAAACGGACTGCCATATTAAACCATTTAATTAATTTTTTCCGATAATTTTTAATTTAAAATGTCACATTTCATTCTATTTATCACTACTTTACACCGATAATAATTTATTTTTATTTTTAAATTTAAAATAATAATTTTATAAACCAATTTACATTTTTTTACAATATTAAATATTTTTTATTTATTTTCATATCTGTTTTGTTTACTTTGTTTATTTCCGCGACTTCCCGCACTGAGCAATGGCGGCAGCACTTGCAAAGGAACGAGGCTCTGTTGTGCGAACAACGTACGATCGCATTGATTTTCAATCCTATTTAAAAATTAATTTTAAAATATAAATGCAACATAAACGCATCTAAAATTGATGTTAATCTTAAAGCTCAAATTTCTATGACATTTAATCGCTAAAAACAGTTTTTCATTCGTATTTTGAAAGCAAAAAACCGATTTCGATCATGCCGCGAGCTTTACTTTTAAAAAAGCGGAAATTTAACAAAGAAGACGACGATGATACCAAAGATTTCTCATCATGTAACCAAGTTAAGTGTCAAATAAGGTTCAATTTAAGGTCAAAATGCTCTTTAAAAACCGGCGCGATGTTCTATTGTTTCGCGCGGTTGGCGCTAATTGTTGCATCATTCCGTGTCACTTTTAGGCCTAAAATTTTAGTTTCAGTCAGATTTCAGTGAAATTTTGAGGTTTTTTAGTAGAATTTTCAATTGAAATAGTTTTACACGCAAAAATAAATTTAATTTGTTTTTTTCTGGTGTTTGGTTATTGTTTTTGTTATTTTAGTTTGTTGTTGTCTTATGTTGATTCGTCTTTTGTTCGACCCAAAATCCTTCACGAGGAATTAAAGTGAGCGCGACTTATAATTGTTGAGTCAAAAGATTCCGTGATAGAAAAAGCGTAGATTTCGGTGATTTCTTGTGTTAATTATTTTTTTACAAATTAATTCGTGACCAATTTTTAAATATTAAAAATCCGAACATTTGTAAAATTCAAATTTATAATATTTTTTTCTGAATTCCTTTACAGACACCGAAAAGAAGACTTCGACAGATTCCAGAAAGAAAAGAATATCGAATAACTCAGGTTGAAATTCTGAAAAAATAAATTTAAAAATATAAATAAATTAATTTTTTAATTTAAATTTAGTGAAAAGAACATCAAGTTCTAAAAGAAATCTCAAAAAGAAGAGGTTGGTCAGACGAATAAACGTTAAGGTAATGTTATAAAAATCGAAAACTAAATAAAAAAAAAAACCTTAAAATCCATTTTTCTTTTCAGTTACTCGCAGAAAATCAGGATTTAAACAGTGAAGACGACGAAAATTACAATGGTCAACAACATTTCGTGAAATTGATGAAAAAAGATGGTCAAACCAAGAAGGTTTGGGAATGTGGTATTTGTCATAAAGAATTCCTACATCAATATACGCTAATGAGACACGTACCGATACACACAGACGTTCGTAACTTCAAGTGTGACGTCTGCGACAAAGCATTTAGACAAGTAAAACCCGGGGGAGTCTGACAAACTCAAATACTGTCGATGAGATTTCTGGGATTTGTGAAAATTTGTAAAGATTTAAAAAAAAAAAAATCTTTACAAATCTTCACAAAAATCTCTAAAAATTTTTAAAGATTAGTAAAATTTTTGAGATTTTAGTGATGTACCAGAATTTGTAACGAATTTTAATGGATTTTTTTGATGACTTTTTCAGAGATTTACAAATATTTTTAGAAATATATTTTTGACTTGTCGAGATTTTCGAGTTTGTCCAACCTCCTTTTTTTAATTTTTTAAAATTTTTTTTATTAATTTTTAATTCATTTTTTTATTAATTTTTAATTCATTTTTTTATTTATAGGCAAGCACATTGTGTCGGCACAAAGCCATACACAGCGACGAAAGACCATTTACATGCAGTGTTTGTGGAAAAGCATTTAACAGGTCGTCAACGCTGATTGCACATCGGAAAACGCATTCTGAACTTAAGCGACACACATGTCACGTTTGTGGCAAAGGATTCCACCAAAAAGGTAAAAAAAAAAAAAAATCAAGAATAAATTTACGACTTTTAATTTTTTTTTATATTTTAGGAAATTTGAAGAATCATATTTACACGCACACTGGAGAAAGACCGTATAAATGTGATAAATGCGGACGAGGGTTTAATCAGACGTCGAATTTGATGTGTCATAAAGTAATTTTTTTTTAAATATTTTTATATATTTTTTTTTATTTGTATTTTATTTGTTTATTTTATTTAGGCGCATGCGCATGTTGAGAAACAGAGGCACATCTGTGAGACATGTGGGAAAGAGTTTCCACGAAGATTCAGTCTAAGAATACACGAAGAGTACAAACACGGTATAAAATATGACGTCACCGGTGAACCGAGGATTGATTCGGAGAAATTAAGGGAGATGTTAGAGTCTCAGAAAAAGCGACGAGGAAAAACGGCGAATTGGTAACAACTAAAATAGATAAATTTGAAATTTTTATAAATTAATTTTTTTATATTTTAGTACTTCGAGTAAAACAGTTACACTGCCAAATGGAGATAAAACGATCGAATTTACCAGCAATCATCCCGAGTCTCTTTCATGCGCAAATTGCGATATAAAACGTAATTTAGTGATAAAAAAAAAGTAAAATTTAGGGTTACCTTAATTTAATATTTGTTCTGTTATTAGATGTAGTCGAAGCGGTAACCGAAGAAAAGAACTCGAGCTTAAATAAGGCTGCTATGGAAACGGTGCCGCTCTTCAGCCAGAACACCGGGTTGTTGATAGACCCGATCACAACGCCGGCAATGGTCGCCGCTCTGGAAAATAACCAAACTCCTTTCGCTTTATTCCGGCCTGCTAGTGGGCTGCCTGTTCTAGTCAAAATACTGTCAACGATCGACGGGAAACAAGTAAGAATAATAATCCTGAGAGTGGATTCGCTATAACGAGTTAACAACATTGTAAAAAAATTTCAGGTTTTGTTACCGGCGAGTGCGGATGATTTGAAACCGGATCCCGGATCCAAACCCGAGGGAGTTTTGCAAGTTAAAGTGCCAATAGTTGCGGCAATCGTTCAACGAGACTGTGGAAACGGGAAAATGGTGATCGAAGTCGAACCGGTTGATGAGAACGCCACGAGCAGTGAAGTGATGAGACTAGACACGAAAGAAGTGGAGGAGTCCGAAGAATCGGTGGTTGCAGACGAGTTGCTCAATTCCTCATCAGAGGTCGTCGTTAAAACCGAGACCACTTTACAATTCCCAGAATAAACGCGTTAAACGCTTATTTGAACGGTTCTATTTGTTGTTGTACATTTCAAACGTGCCAAAGTTTATCGAAAAAAGTGTAAAGTAAGAAATATTTCAATAAAAGTTAGTTAAAAATTTATTCTAGTTTTTACTAGAATTTTTCCCGGATTTTTTCCGGTGTTATTCGGACATCTAAATCAGCTTTGATGTTTTCCTGTTTCACTTTTTCACGAATGTCGACACCAAGACCGCATCTGTGTGGAAAAAAACAAACTAAATTAACATTTTTTTGAATTTTTGAGTTAATCATTTCTTACTTCGGTGAAATTTCGATGTTATCGACATTTTTCATTACACCGATGTTCATTTTTAACCTTTCAACGCCATTCCACGCAATCATAATTCCGTTATCGGTGCACAAATTCGGCGGTGGACAAATTAATTCGTAACCATAGTGATCGCATAAAATCTTCAATGCACCTCGAATGTATTGATTGCAGGCGACGCCGCCAGATGTCACAAATTTTTTGTGATTTTCTGAGATTAAACCCGTCGTTTGGCTAAAGATCATCGCTCTATAAACCCTTTTAACTATATGCTGTGTAATTGCATGTTGAAACGAAGCGCAAAAGTCAGAAACTGATGGAATTATGCGATCCGGTTCAACGTCTAAAAATAAAATAAAAATATGAAAATATATAAATTATATATAAATGATAAATTTTTAACAAATTTACCATATTTTTCTTCTTCATTCGTGATGACTGAAAGTGCTTGTGATTTGAATCGATGAAACGAAAAATCGCAAACTCTTTCTTTGAAATCTGGTGGCACAAATTTGAACTTCGATGCATTTCCAGACGAAGCTATTTTCTCAATGGATTGTCCACCGCTTAAAAATCGACATTCGGAGTGATTTCGTAGCTTTAATCGACGCGCCACCTAATGATAAATAAAAAATAAGAAATCAAATTTTAAATTTTAATATTTTTCTCTAAAACCTTGTCGCATATTTCTCCCGGTGCATCACTTAACGAATTCCCCAGCAACAGAAACTCAGACACCGACTTGACCACTGCAATTTGGCAATGACTTCCGGAAATCAATAAAACCAGAAACGGAAACTCAACTCTAAAAAGAAAAGAAAATTAACATTTTTTTTCAAAAAACTTGAATTTTTACTTGTTTACATTAACACCTATTGACCATTCTCGCCGTTAGCGCATGCGCTTCCATGTGATGAATGGGAATAAACGGTTTTTTACACTCGTCAACCAATTTCTTAGCATAATTTACACCAATTGCTAGTGAAAGCGGTAATCCAGGTTTCACGGTTGCAGCTATGGCGTCCATATCCTATTATTAGCATAAAAATAAAATTAAAATCAACGTAAATGTTTGATATTTGACATTTTCCTACGTGTAATGTCAATTTGCTCCGTTTTAAGGCAGTTGTGACCACATTTTCGATGTGTTTTTGGTGCAGTTCCGAGGCAATCGGAGGTCTGATGCCGCCTAATCTGGAATTAAAAGTTGTGAGGGATTTTTAAGAGATATTTGAGATGTTGGGGATTTACTTTAAGTGTGTTTGGAGTTGGGAATTGATGCATTCTCCCAGTATTGTGCCGTTTGTATCGACAACTGCTGCTCCCGTGTCGTCACAACTGGTCTCGATTCCGAGCACTATTTTGTATGTTTTGTTGTGTTTACTGTGAAATAAAATTTGTTTTTAAATTGTTGATATGAAATGGTTTTAAAATTTTTACCTTGTGCTATGAAAACGCCGATAATTCTTTAGAAAATGATTCATGTTTCCAGCGAAGGTGTCGAAAGGAGGAGGATTTAAGGTTATCGAATTTAACACTAGAGGGAGCAACGTGATATTTATCGAGTGGTTCACGCGTGGTGCGCTGCAGTCGTTAGACGGATTAGCTCTTGGATTACCCGGTTTATCCTGCAAAATATGAAAGTGTAGTAAATCGAGTTAAAGAATTCAACATTCTTGAAAATCTCGTTGATAGATCAACACAAATATATTTTTTAATTTTTTCAAATTTCAAATCTTTAATAAAAAAAAATCACTAAAAATTTAATTTGTTATTATTTCCGGCAGAAGGTTTCTAGTTTAAGATATAATATACATTTTTTTTTTTAATCTTGAACATTTTAAAATTTAACCTAACACGTAATAAAGATATTTTTCGATTACAAAAGAATTTAAATAACATTTTCTACGAAACATCCATTAAATGTTCTTCAAATTCAATTTTTCTTCGTTTCCTGGCAATAACTTGTCGTAACGCTGCATTGTTAGAAAAAGCTCCCTGTGCAGCTACTGAGAGTCCTTCTGAGCAATGATTTATAATTTGCCCTGGATTTTCCATGTGCTTTGCTTTGCGCTTCACTGCTGTAACAACTTGATTGGCATTAATTTTTCCAGGAACTGTATCATGGTTGTGCTCTGTTACTACTTTAACAATAGAACCATCAGCGACCCTTGTGTAAATACGTCCATTACATTTGTCTTTACGCTCACATCGCCACATTTTTCGTAAGTGAATGTTGTGATGATGTTCCACAATTTTTATTGTTATTATGCCATCTTATGTGTTTGAAGTGAGTGACGTTTTGACAATGTTTTGTAAAGTTTAATGATATTTTGTTACACATGGTAACCGAAAAACCTAAAAATCGGTTTGGCACCAAAACAATATAACCCCAAAACACATTGACAGGTGCCAGAATGGACGTCAAAAATGAAAATGGCGAGATATTAAAGTGAAACCCGACTTGCGGTGTTAGTTTTGAATACTGTTCCGACAACGCATTTCGTCAAACTACGTTTCCGAATAGGTTTTATTTTAACGTCGAGTCGACTAGAGCTTTAAAACCGAAAAATGGGATTGAGGGTGTTGAAAACCAAGTTAAGTGACTTGCAGACTCAGTTGAGTTTGGAAATCTAAAGTGATATTTTGGCTATTAATTAATAAGTTGATGGAGCTTTTCTTACAATTTTAAATTTGGGAGCTTCATTAATAATGTCACGCAAAAATGGCAGATTTTTTTAGCCCCCTTATGTTACACCAATTACATTCGTCTTGAGTGTGTGAGTTTGTTACGCATTTCGTTCCACAATTTGTCGACAACTGCTTATCCAATTTTAAAGATTTTAGGTTTTTTGGAAAGCTCTCATTACATTGTACAATGAAACTATTTTGCCGGTGTTAGTAGAACAAGTTTTTCAAAACATCAGGTGTGTGTTTACATAATACGCTTTGGAGGGGCCGGAAAGCAAACTGTTGTTGTCATAACTGTTGTCAACAGCTCGTTAATTTAATCAACTAAACAGCCACAAACTGCAACAAAACACAACAACTAATTTAAGAAGAAAAAAACAACTTTAGTTTTTAATTTTCAAATTTCCCGCTCTTCTATTGAATTGAAAAAGCAACTTATTGATTCAGCAAATCGTCACTTTGCATCGCCACATTCGGCCCGCGCTTCTCTTTGTCAAATTTCGATTCGAATCTTTTTTTTCGCAGAAAGCTACTCATATAAATACGGTAAGGTCGATAAGTTAAAACAATCATCGTTTGACAAACTCTAAAAATGTCATGTTTAACTATAGATCTACCGCCTGAACATCAGAATGCCGCGAATAAAATCAGCGCAAATCCAAACCTTAGAAACCAAGTGTTTCGAATCAATAACGATGAACTTCGATGAACTTCAAAACCAGATGAGAATTCTTCCACTTGATCTCATAAATGAGTTCTACGAACGACGGCGCGATCTACATCTCAAATTTCCATCGATTATGTCCGCGTCCATCTTTATCAATTGCACCACAAGAAAACTCGACAGAATTTACGAATTCGATCTTAGTTTCCCCGAAATTGTCAATAGAATCAACACCGTGTGCAAGAACCTCACCGAAATCAGTCTGGCCTTTCGCAAAAACCAAACACCTGTCGAACAACTGCTGCCTTTAAATTCTCTAATCACTCTTTTCCAAGGTACAACAACCTTGAAGGAAATTTCGTTTGCAACTTGGAACTGCTGCTGCTGCAATGATGCGATTTTGGAGGCAATTGGCCGTTATTGCATCAATTTGACACACCTCGACTTGCAAGGGTGCAGAGATGTAACCGTCGCCGGTATCGCTAAGTTGGCAACATCTCAGGTGGCGCAGAAAATCGAATACTTAAATCTTCGTTTCTGTTGCTTGGGCGAATCGGGTTATTTCTCTGCATTGATCAGTTTTCCGAATTTGAAGACATTCTACATCGCCACCATATGGAATAAAATTATTAGTTTGGCGACCGTTCAAGGCCAAAAATTCTCTCTTATTTTAAGTGACATAGTAGTCACAAGCAGAAGCAGTGATCTTTCTTCCTTCCCGAACATAAGAAATCTTGTAGTTGATCATGGCGACCATAACTTAGTGTTTGACGATGTCATTGCCAAGTCTTTGAGAACTGTAACGAAAACATTGACTAATCTTGTCTTATATACGATACAAAACTTCGATCTCGCATTAATTGACGAATGTTTCCCGTCACTGACAAATTTACGCTTGATTCGTATGTCCTTTGTCGATGGACAGTATCACCAAATGCGGCCGAATTCGTTCAGCAATTTGCAACATCTGGTGTTACATAAATGTTCTTTGCAAACAGAAGGTTTTGTGCCTCGAGATCAAGATTGTCTGTTAATACGTTTATTGAGAAACGCTGTGAGAATTGAGACGATCATGTTAACAAAGTGCAACGATATTAGCGATAAAATGATTATGAAACTCGTAGCACTGAATCCGCTGCTGTGTTTAGTATATTTGAGACTTTCGTGTTGTGACTTGGTCAGTCAGGCGCCACTTTTGTCTATTTTGCAAATGGAAAATCCGTTGACGTGTTTGAGCGTCATGACTTGTGAATGTATTGATAATCGAGCTTGGAAGATTGTTGAAGATTACGTGAAAGATAGAAATTTGGATGTGGAGTTGTTTTTCACTGCGAAATGAAAAGAATCGTAAAATGGGCTACGGTACCATATCATGTTATTTTATAAGTAAAAAAATATTGTAAATTGTATTATAATATTTTTTTGTTTCCAAATAAAGATTTGGTATTGATTTAAAGATTATGGTAAGTGATGTCATGTTTTCTATTTTCTATCTTTTATCTTCTATAATATACCAATACTTTGTTCCTCTTTGTGCCTCAATAAACCAATACTTCGTTATACGTATACGGCGCTACCTTATACGGCGTTTAGTGACACTTTAACTTTAAAGCTTTTCCCAACTACTGTTTAAATTTATATTTATTATTTCAATAATTAACAAACTGAAGCGATTTATTTACAAAAATTAACGAACATGAAGTGAATTTTACCAAGAATAGATAAAATGGTTTTTACTGTGTTTAAAGTTGCAGAAATCGTTCAACGAGATTGTGGAAACGGGAAAACGGTGATCGAAGTCGAACAAGTCGAAGAAAACGCCACGAGCAGCGAAGTGATCAAACTAGACACGAAAGAAGTGGAGGAATCTGAAAAATCGGTGGTTGCCAACGAGTTGCTCAATTCCTCTTAAGAGGTCGTCGTTAAAACCGACACAGAGGCCATTTACAATTCCCAGAATGACATAAAGGCATTAAACGCTTCTTTGAACGCTTCTATTTATTGTTGTATATTTTAAACGTGCCAAAGTTTATCGAAAAAGTGTAAACTAAGAAATATTTCAATAAAAATTAGTTAAAATTTATTTATTTATTCGAGTTTTCACAAAATTTGATTCGAGTTTTTCAATTTTTCTGGATATTTTCTGTTGTTAATCGAATGCCAAGGAATTCTGCAAAAATATAAATTTAACCTGAGCTACAATTTTATAAAATACCTTCATTTTGTGTTCGGTTGAGTAACATCCGAATTAAATGAAATATTCATACCCGATGATACGCTGCTTGAAGTTGAAACAAAAAAATATTATAATGCAATTTACAATATTTTTTTATTTAGAAAATAACATGATATGATATTATGTAGCCCATTTTACAATTCTGTTCTTTTCACGCAGTGAAAACCAACTTCACATCCAAATGCCTGTCTTTTACGTAATCTTCAACACCCTTCCAAGCTTCATTATCAATGCATTGGCACGTCTTGACTCTCAAATACCTCAACGGATTATCAATTTGCAAAATAGACAAAAGTGGCACCTTACTGACCAAGTTACAACTCGAAATTCGCAAATCTACTAAACATCGCAGCGGATTCAGTGCTACGAGTTTCGTAATCATTTTATCAGTAATATCGTCGCAGTATCTTAACTTGATCGTCTCAATATGTACAGCGTTTCTCAATAAACGTATTAATAGACAATCTTGATCTTGAGGCACAAAACCTTCTGTTTGCAAAGTACATTTGTGTAATAACAGATGTTTCAAATTAGTGAACGAATTCGGCCGCACTTCGTGATGCTGTCTATCGATAAAGGATATACAAGTCAAGCTTAAATTTGTCAGTGACGGGAAACATTCGTCAATTAGTGTGAGATCGAAGATTTCTATCGTATCTAGCACAAGATTAGTCAATGTTTTCGTCACAGTTATCAATGAGTTGGCAATGACATCGTCAAATACTATGTCTCCGCCGTCCGAATCAACTTTAAGATATCTTATGTTGGGAAAAAAAGAAAAATCAAGGCTTGTGTCTGGAATGTAAACGATGTCACTTGAAATAAGAGGGAATTTGCGGCCTTGAACAGCCCCCCAAGTGATAATTTGATTCCATTCGGTTTCGATGTAGAAGGACTTCAAATTCGGAAAACTGTTCAATGCAAGGAAATTGCCCGATGCGCCCAAGTTACAGCGACAAAGATCTAAGAATTCGATTTTCGGCGCCACCTGAGAATTTGACAACATTGCGATGCCGGCGACAGTTATATCACTGCAGCCTTGCAAGTCGAGGTCTGTCAAATTGATGCAATAACGGCCAATTGCGCCCAAAATCACGTCATTGCAGCAGCAACAGTTCCAAGTTGCAAACGAAATTTCCTTCAAGGTTGTCGTGCCTTGGAAAAGAGTGGTAAAAGAATTTAAAGGCGGCAGTTCGACTGATTTTTGGTTTTTGCCATTGCGGGTCAGATTGATTCCGATGAGGTTCTTGCACACGGTGTTGATTCTATCGACAATATCCGTGAAACTGAGATCGAATTCGTAAACACTGTCGAGTTTTCTTGTGGTGCAATTGATAAAGATGGAGGCGGACATAATCGATGGTAATTTGAGGTGTAGATCGCGCCGTCGTTCGTAGAAGTCATTTATGAGATGAAGTGGAAGAATTTTCATCTGGTTTTGAAGTTCATCGAAGTTCATCGCTATTGATTCGAAACACTTCGTTTCTAAGGTTTGGACTTGCGCTGATTTTGTTCGCGGCATTCTGATGCTGATGCGATAGATCTATAGTTAAACATGATATTTTTAGAGTGTCAAACGATGATTGATTTGATTTACCGACCTTACTGTATTTATAGTGAAATGATTTCTGCGAAAGGTGAAGATTAGAATCGAAATTTGACAAAGAGAAGCACGGGCCGAATGTGGCGGTGCAATGGTGAATAGTGACGATTTGCTGAATCAATAAGTTGCTCAAAAGCGCTTTTACATTTCAACAGAAGAGCGGGAAATTTGAAAATTAAAAACTAACAAGGTTAAGAGTTGTATGTATATAAATTTAAATTATGACTCCCGTAAATACATCGATAATGTAAAGATAATAATATTTAAAAGCTATTTTATTTTGGATTGATTTTCTCGCAAGTTTACTGTTTGACATGCAAGAGAACTGCAGCGTTTTGACCTTTGACCGGCGTTTTCTGTGGATTTTTTGAAGTTGGTGTCAGCTGTTGACAGTCAAGATAGAAAATAGAAAACATAACATCACTTAATCTTAAAATCGATACCAAATCTTTATTTTAAAAAATAAAAATATTATAATGCAATTTACAATATTTTCTTATTTAGAAAATAACATGATATGGTATCGTGTCCCATTTTACGATTCTTTTTATTTCGCAGTGAAAGTCAACTCCACATCCAAGTTCCTGTCTTTTACGTAATCTTCAACAATCCTCCAAGCTCGATCATCAATACATTGGCAAATGATGACTTGTAAATACCTCAATAGATTATCCATTTTCAAAATAGACAAAAGTGGCACCTGACTGACCAAGTCACAACACGAAATTCGCAAATTTACTAAACACCGCAGCGGATTCAGTGCTAAGAGTTCCATAATCCTTTTATCACTAATATCGTTGCAGTAACTTAACTCGATCTTCTCAATTTTCACAGCGTTTCTCAATAAACGTATTAATAGACAATTTTGATCTCGAAGCACAAAACCTTCGGCTTGCAAAGAACAGTCCTCTAATACCAGATGTCGCAAATTACTGAACGAATTCGACCGCAAGTCGTGATACCGTCTATCGACAAAGGACGTAGAAACCAAGCGTAAATTTGTCAGTGACGGGAAACATTCGTCGATTAGTGCGAGATCGACGTTTTCTATCGTATCTAGCACAAGATTAGTCAATGTTTTCGTCACAGTTCTCAATGAGTTGTCAATGACATCGTCAAACACTACGTGCACATGTCCGCCGATCGAATCAACTGTAAGGTTTCTTATGTTCGGAAAACAAGAAAAATCAAGGCTTGTGTATGGAATGTAAAGTATGTCACTTGAAATAAGAGGGAATTTGCGGCCTTGAACAGCCGCCCATCTGATAATATTATTCCATTTGGTGTTGATGTAGAATGTTTTCAATTTCGAAAAACTGATCAATGTGAAGAAATAGTCCGATTCGTTTAAGTTCCAGCAGAAACGAAGATCTAAATATTCGATTTTCTGCGCCAACTGAGATGTTGCCAACTCATCGATGCCGGCGGTGGAAACATTCCAGCAAAAATTCAAGTCGAGATCTGTCAAATTGATGCAATAATGGCCAATTGCCCTCAAAATTGCGTCAGTGCAGCAGCCACAAGATGCAAAAGAAATTTTCTTCAAATTTGTCGTACATTGGAAAAGAGTGATTAAAGAATTGAAAGGCAGTTTTTCGACAGAGCTTTGGTTTCTGCCAACGGTCAGACTGATTTCGGTGAGTTTCTTGCACACGGTGTTGATTCTATTGACAATTTCCGGAAAACTGAGATCGAATTCGTAAATTCTGTCGAGTTTGCTTGTGGTGCAATTGATAAAGATGGACGCGGACATAATCGATGGTAATTTGAGACGTAGATCGCGCCGTTGTTCGTAGAACTCATTTATGAGATGAAGTGGAAGAATTTTCATCTGGTTTTGAAGGTAATCAAAGTTAATCGCTATTGATTCGAAACACTTGGTTTGTAAGGTTTGGATTTGAGCTGATTTTATTCGCGGCATTCTGATCTATAGTTAAACATGATAGTATTTTTAGACTTTGTTAAACGATAATTGTTTTGACATACTGACCTTAACGTATTTATAAC
>JAQFZP010002624.1:0-12921 GCA_034695745.1 Geophilus truncorum | reverse complement strand
TACTTTTAGTAGCACTTCCGGTACGATTTAAGACTCCAAATTTTGACACCATTTATTTTCAACTTACTCCAAAATACCCATAAAATTACAATTCTTCATCCAAACCGGAGGTTCTATTTTTTTACCAACTCTAAATGGCCAGTTTTATTTTTTTCCTATTTAATAACACTTCTTAAAGAAATCTACTGTATTTAAGAGTCAACACAAAATTTAGTGTCCATCTTCAGCAGAAATGGAATTTTTCTCAAAACTGAATTCCCACAAGGCCAAAAAGGCCACGTGCATTTGACCTTTTCTCCATCAACAAACCACAACAGCTCTCAAACATCAATAAAAGCCGCATGCAAAAT
This sequence comes from Geophilus truncorum, assembly GCA_034695745.1. Classification (NCBI taxonomy): domain Eukaryota; kingdom Metazoa; phylum Arthropoda; class Chilopoda; order Geophilomorpha; family Geophilidae; genus Geophilus; species Geophilus truncorum. The sequence goes on along the minus strand of JAQFZP010002624.1, from coordinate 12,571 downwards.
ATTTTCAATTTTTATTCAAACAACACTCGACAGTTACTTAACACTAATCCCACACTACACCACTGGCATCATAGTTGTCAACCACCTCACATATTCATCCATTACAAAACTTAAAAAACACCTCACAAACTCACTATCCATTTTTTACCTCAAACTTTGCTGTTTGAATTTTAAATGTATAAAAAATACAGTTGCCAAGTACCACCACCAGAGTGCATGAACCCTTATGTTCACACGTAGACCATTGGTCATAAAAAAAATTTTTACGACTGTCTACTATCTAATCTGCGAGTAAAAGAAAAACTAAAGGAAAAGTCAAAGTGAAGTGATGTACTTGGGAGATGAAAGAAAGAAACTTTAACTCAAAGTCCATTGGTCACTTCCTCGTGCGAAAATTACTTCCATTACTTTCCATAACGCGCACAAAGCGCTGTTGGCAAATTCAATTTTCTCCTTTCTCTCTCTACTACTGCATCATATTTTCTCTGCCGCGCAAACAAAACCAACAAACGTCCGCTGATTTATCTGCCGCCATTTTTGTTTAAAGCGATCGTTTTGTTGGCTCTGCGTCGGTCGATAATTAGAGAAAAAGAAAAGCTTAGTTTAATGGACGCGTAAATTTCCTCCGATAGCACTCATATTTCTTAACTACCCATCAACCCTTATGATGATCGAACAGCGCCCCTTAGTGACAAAATTCTATTTTTTTAAATTTTGTCTAGTAAAGTTACATTTACATTTTTATTCCATTTACAAATTAACAATGCGCCCACTGGTGTTAGTTCTTATCCCTCAAGCAACAAATTTAATTTCTTATGATTCAAAAAGTCAGCGATGAACCCACTACTGTAATTCTTCATTTCAATTATGTAAAAGCGCCTCTAGTAACAAAATTCTAATTTTTTTTTATATTAAAAAAATTTAACAACACGCCATTTCAAACATCTCAAATTACTCCCATGATCAAACAACGCCCCCCAGTGATAAAATTCTCATTAAAAAATAAATAAATAATAAACAACGCTTTCTCTCTAGTGCTAGTTGTTCACACTCGAAACTAAGTAAACAAAACCAAACTTAAGAAACGAAAAAAATATAAAAACTGAGCAAGCAAATGAAAAAAGAAACAAAAGCAAAGAGAAAGAACTACAGTACCGTACGTTAAGAAAAGTGTAAATAAGTGATAAACTTACGGTCTGCTTAGGTTGAGCTCCTTCAGCGCCCCCCTCAGCGTGATTCGTTTCCGAGGTGCCGGTCTTGCGCTGCTCGGCGAGTTTCTGGAGTGCTTGGAGTCGAGATTTTCGCATCTGAATCCGTTTTCCCATATAACCTACAGTTGCATACTCCAACAGGGACGCGAACACCATCACGAAACATGTTCCTAAAAATACGTCGATACTCTTCACGTACGAGATTTTCGGCAGTGCAGCGTTCGTAGACGACATCAAGGTGGTCATGGTGAGCACGGTCGTCACGCCCAAGGCAACTCGGGCGGGTGTAGCATTGCGGTTGAGCCAGAATGACACCCACGAGATGATCACGATCAAACTCGATGGGATATAGATCTGTATCAAATAGTATCCCATGCTGCGAACGAACTGGATCTCGCAGACTAAGCGTGAATAATTGCCTAGAAATATACAGAAATATATAATCTTTTAATATTTAAAAAAAAAAACATTTGTCCAATTTATATCAGGATAAAATGCTGCTTCTGGTCACACTTGTAACTTTAGGTTGGCGTACCGTACGCATACCATATATTGAGCCTTTACGATTTAAAGCGTACATTATCATACATCTTATATTTTTATTTTTTTTATTTGGCGTACCGTACCATATATCGCATGTCGTACAAATTTTCGTATGTCATAGCCGTACCCTAAAGCATATGTGCTTCCGGTGTAATTTCCCTAAAATTCCAAAACTAAATGCAAACCTGAAGTGCCATTTTAGCTCAGATCAAACTAAATAGTGCATTTTCAAGTGAATTATATATCACCACTTCTAGTAAATATTTGTATTTACATGAATCCCATATGTATCGTTTTCTATTTGTATAATTATCTGCATTTACCAAACCATTTTAGATTTCAAAGGATAAATTGTGATTATCACCTGAGAACCTTTCTCTTCAAACATCTGTTTAAACATAATGAAGTTCAAACAACTTCAACTGTCCAACTCTTTTTTATGTTTATTTTAGTTCACAGAAAACATCATTACCAACTAATGTCACTTTAATTCACCCCACGATCTAAATTAAACCAAAATCCCTTTCAACCATCAAACAAATTTCCTAAAAACTGATACTCAGCATTGCTGAAAAGGCAACTTTCACTTATCAACAACGAAGCCACAAACCCATGACAGAACAAACAATTCGTTGTTGATTTAGCTGAGGGAATTATTAAAATCCGATTCACATAGACGAGACGAAACCTGTGCAAGGAGATCAAGCACAGACCGCTTTAATAAAACCAGCCGTAATTTCCCGTTTATTTGCTGGCAATAGACTGAATGTAATTCTTTCATCTCTTACCATTTCCTCGGAGACCTTTAACCTTTAGAACGAGGTTTAACCATATTTACAACATTCTTCACAAACCTAAAGCTTACCGCAAAGCACAGTCGTCATGCAGAGAAGCCCAATAAGCCTCTTTAATTCAATCAGGTAAAACAGTGTAAATAATACATCCCAGAATTCAATTTCAGTTTGTATTTCAAGAATAGCGCATTCCAGGGCGCAAGACTTGAGATTGGAATTTTTTAATAAATACAAACTGAATGTCGACGTGGAGCGTTCGAGAAAAATACTTTACAGCCTTGAAATATTGAATCTTCTGATTGCCGCCTTCCCCGAAGCGGAATCAGAGCTGAATAATAAATCCAGACAATCTCACAACCCGGGGTAATAATTTATTATCCATACGACTGATTTCTCAACACAAAAAGAAAGTCGTTTGCCCCACTAAAAATTTATTGCTGTCTTCCCTGCAACGCTACTTTTATTTTTACAACTGACCAGTGCACTGACCTCTTTGAACAAAAAGAAAGGGAAAAAAGTTGGTACACTTGACACAATCAGTAACCGTGGATCCAGCAGCAGTGGATATATCGGACTGGGGGCTACGTCACAGCGAAATTCGGCAAACAGCCAGCCCTGGATTGAATTACTCAGATGCCAAGCCATTTTGTTACTGCACAAGCTTCCCAAAGTTGAAACGTCTTTTCCGAAGGCCACTTGGATCGATGTATCCAACAGCGACCCTCACAGAGCGAATGGATTGTTTAAGGGTGAGCGAAAGCGAAGGTAATGTGAAGTCAAAAAAAAATTAAGAAATGGGAGTTGGGAGTTCGGTTACCCCATATATCAAGTAGTTTTTCGTTTCGTATGCAACATCGTCGCTTTCCCTCATTACACTTCCATTTTCCTCTTTTCTTTTTTTTTTTTCTTTTTTTAGATTTTTTTTTCTTTCTTATCGAGAGTTCTGACTTCAATTACTTTTTTTTACAGTGAAGTAAAAAAAAAAATAAAAGAATGTGGATTTGATGGAATAAGAGAATGAAATCCGTTAATTTCGTTTGAGAAATAAATATGGAATGGTGGAGAGATATATGAATTCAAAAATAATATACGATAAAATGCAGAAATACATAAAGTAATAAAAGAATAAAGTTGACTTGTGTGACAGCCATATTGATTATGAAAAGAAGGAGAGGAAAAAAAAAGTGAAATAAAATTTGTAAGATTTGCAATGATTTTTATGTTTCTTAGCAGTATGTTAAGATTTTAAGAATTTTTTACATTTTCAATTTTTCAGTGATTTTTAAAAATTTGCAGAATTTGTTTTTTGCAGTAGTTTCAAAATTTTCATAAATTTGCAAAACTACGCAGATATGATAACATTTTTGATAATGTGTAGTCTCTAGAGATATGTACACAAAATCCGGTGACAACTTTAGTACGGAAGGTGTGCAAGTGCACCCAAAACACTTTTGCAAAATCTTCCTGTAGACTTAATTAGAAAATGTCTGCCGGGTAATTGTAAACTGCGGTGACGGCCGCCATTTCTCACTCTAAATAACTGCTTTTTTGACCCCTTCGAGGAAGCCCCTTCGTGTCGTTTTGAGTTAAGAGCTCGTGTGCGTGCACTCTGCTACAAACGGCCACTTTAAGTTAGTTGTGACCATGATCTCGCAACCCCCACATCTCGTTATCGCCCGCGATAATGAAAGGGGATCGTTATAGGCAGTTCGCCGACATGGCCAAACCAAGCGAACGCTCGGCCGTGCATAGTGAACCATTCGAGGCGTGCGCAAATCGGATATCGATACCGCTTCCCGCTCTTTTAGAATTGGCTAAAATTACCTCGAATAATTGCCGAATAATGTAAATCGAGGGTATTTTGTAAGTTCAACACACCAAAATTCACTTAAAATAAAATATTAAAGCAAAGCTCCGCCTTAATTGTAAAAGCAGCTTCACTGCATTGTCTCGGGGATTAAAAAAAGGGAATTCATTAATTGCAAATGGGGAGAAAAAGATGGAAACAAGGTAAAAAATAAATTATTACCTGTGCTGAGTAAAATTTCCTTCGCTTTTTGCCTGTGACCTATAACTCTGAATTGTGGCAATTGCACATCTGGCGAAATTCCTACGGATGCAACGCCTTTGTGCCAGTTGTATCTAATATCACTCATTGTGTAACCAACTGTAAAAAAAAAATAATAATAAATCGTTATTAGTGACATTTTAATGCAGTTTTACTTTGATATGAAAATTCGGTGCGAATTAAGTGCTTTAAGAGAATGTTTAATGTGAGCAGTCGTCAATAAAATACTTCGGAAGCAGAGAAAAACAATTTCAAAATGTCAATTAAACTTTAACTTTCATTTGTCACACGCATTGTGTTTGAGAAAAAAAGTCGTTTTATTGATTTTCAGTTGCGCTGCACGGGAAATTAAAATTCGATGTGGATGAATTTATGCATTTATAAGGTTGTTTTTCTTGCATCTAAATATAAGTAAGCAGTTTTCCCAAGAACCAAGCAAGTTTTCTTTGATGCGACTGCATCCATAAAATGAAAACATTTAAATAGATATGGATTTTTGAAAAAGAAATAGAAAAAGAAAAAACAAAATATTTTTTTCTGTGATCAGAAAATGATGTCTGGAAATTTTTACTTTCGCATTGAAAGAAAACGTAAACATTGCGCATTCAAATTAAGTGTAACAGCTGCCACAGACATTATAATCAAAGTTTTAATCATGATTTAATGCATTTGAAGAGTTATACTTGACACAGGAAGTGAATTTCTGAAGAAAGTAATGTATGGAAGTCTGTTAAGTGTATTCGCAAGTGTACGGAAGTTTAAATGAACCAATTAAGAAATTGTTAATGTTCAAAAAGAAGTAAAAATTTCCACAAGATGGTGCTGCTAAGAAAAATTTGTGAGAAGGCTTAAATAATGCGTAGAAGTTTAACAAAAATTTTATTTTTAAGTAAATTAACCTCTCTAATTTGATTTTAATACTACAAGGCCAAATTTTAATTTTATTTTCTCGATTAGAAATTGTTTTTATTTTTTTTTAGCAAAATGTGCATCGATTTGCAACTGTTTGTTACCTTTAAAATTAATTTAAGAATGTAGAACTATTAATTAAACACTCGCATAAAATGCCAAGTAACTGCAGAAGTCGCTAATTTAATAATTAAGTCCTACATCCACTACAACTATTTAAAACAAAGTGCCTTGCAATAAATAAATAATTCAAACTGCAGCAAATTCAATAAATTCCGCACTTTCAAAAAAAAGTACAAAGAAACAAAAACAAAAATTAAAAATAAACAAATTAAAAAATAAATAAAACAGCGAAACGAGACACCCATTAGCAAAATTCTGCAATTTCGAAACAATAATTGCACATTATAAAGTGTAAACAAACTCATCCAGTCACTTCCCTCTGTAAGACACCAAAACAACACGAATATTAAAACCCAAGACACGCATAATTAAAAACTATTTAATGAATCTTAGTTGACTGCATCCTCCCATATTTTCATCGCAATTCCAACTTTATCTTCCAACTTTCTCATTATAAAGCAAAAAAAAAAAAAAAAAAAAAAAAAATTTTTCCAAAACTCCACCGAAAAACAATGACGATAACATAATAAATTATCGATGTTTTCCAGATGACTTTCAAAATTTCCAACACGGTGATTAAATTACCGCGTATTACACGTTGCTGACATAATCAATCTGTTAATGCAACAACAACGTGTCTTTTGTGTTGTCAGAATGTAGTGGTTTAAAGATGAAACAAATATCAAATGACGTCATATCTTAAAATAGACACTTCAATTAATTTTTTTTTAAATTTCCCTGAAATTGTTTACGTCCAGAGGGCGTTTTCTGTGAATTTTCACTTCGCAATTTCCCCACAAATCTCTGGAGCAAGATTATTCAACACGACTGATCCACCTGTCATTTACATTTTTGTGCGAGTGGCAGTTTTATCCCACATATAGGATATATGTTCACGAATTTCTCTTTAGCTCTCACAGAGACAAAAAAAATGGAAAAAAGATGAGCCTTTTTCATCACTGGCAACAATTTACTCGAAATTGTTCTTTTCCAGCTGACATTCCGACAAATCCAATTGGAACTTCCTCCGTGCCAAATCCCCGATGAATATTGCAGTATCTGGTTCAGATATAATCAAATACAGTTTCCTGTTACATCGTTTTTAATACTTATCAGAATTCTCTTACACATCATTATAATGTAAAAAAATGATGAAATTCAAAGCTTGGTAAACCCACCATTACATTTTCAATTTCGTTAACGACGCAGTCTACTTTCAATATCAATTTTTTTTTCTCATTTTCCCCGTTTGGAAACTGTTCGTTGATAACGTCAAAAACAGAATTTACTGTAAATCAAACTAAATCAAATAGATAACGTAGACTCAAGTTGGAAAAAACCTCAAAAAGCATTTTTGGATGCCAAGTAATCTCAGTTGAGTGAACGCATCGTGTTAACTAAAAATGTGTCCAAAACGTTCAACTTGATACGAGTTATCTCTCGCACTCAGCCGCTGCAACTCGAAGAAATACAAACCCCTAATTTCCATTATTCCTCGGGTTCCCCGAGTAGCTTGCAAATCATCGCTTTCAATGTCCCAATTAACGATACAAAGTCGTTTCCTGTCTCCACTCGCGACCACAAAAACGCAATTTGTTCTCGCTGCTCGGCTGCACTGCGCAGCGTCCATGTAAAGCAGTTGTGCATTCGATTGAAATTTATAGCTTCACCTCGTGCGTCGGACACAAACCACTTGAAGATGAAAATAAGAAATAAAACAACTGTTTTGTCGTGTTGAAAATTTGCCAGTCACTGCCCCCTTTTTTTTCCTCCGTTGCCTAATTGATACTCTTTTCTGCGGGGTTAATGTTACGACCGCGGCACCGGTCGGTTAATTAACAGAAACCATCGGCCGAGTTTCTCCTCGAATTGAATTGGTGCAACTCCCATTTTCTCGAAGGTTTCTTGTGACCCGAGAATTTCTCAATGGTTCAATCAGACAATCCCGACGTTAATTTAAATTAGATGATGGAAATTCGGAGCGCGTGCGCTGATAAAGGCATTTTGGGAATGAGTAAAAGGTTTTTTTGTGTGTTTGGGTCGTAAAACACTCACTTCTTATGTCTTTGTTTGAATAAATAGTTGGGATATAAATAACCATATCTCTCTTCTGTCGTTGTTACCAGAGATGAAAGCAATAAAAATCATTAATTTATGCGTTTCATCTTGTTTTCATCTTTTGTCTGTGAGGAATTTCGTTTTTGTTCGTCAAGTTCTTTGAGATAAAAATGATTTTTGACTGCTGGGAAGTGACGCCATAAGTCTTAAAGCATTGTAAATGTATAAAATCTTGATTAAAAGTCAAGTCAATTTGTCATGATGCAGGTCAGATCCACCTTTAAAAGAATTCTTTCCAGACTACACCTCTTGAATGATTAAAACTTGAACTAATTTCACCACACTCTTAGCTTTTCCAGATACAACTCTTTATCCCTTAAGCTCTCTACTTTTAGAAAACTTGCACAACTGTTTGCAAGTTTAATTTCCTCTTTCAACAAAAACAAAAACAAACTTTAAAAAAAAAGTAAAAATATGAATTTTAAGTTTTAAAAAAATATAAAATAAACAATAAAAAAAAAAAACCAATTTATTCAAAAACCCATCACACCCCCAACTCCCTCCCTACCACATAAAATATTAAAAAAATAATAAAAACTCATTTCTCATTCCTTTCAAAAAAATTGAAGAAAAAAATACTCACAGCTTTCAATTTCGATGGTGCATAGTTGACGGTCCATGGGGAAATACTGGAGGTTCATGGGACATGCTGCGGTGACTGTTAACCTAAAACAAGAACAAAAGCTTAGATTTATTATGCTAATAACGCCGCACAAAGAAGATGAGGGAAAACAGTTTTGTGCCTTTCTTTAAAGCGAAACTTGAACACCAAACACGAAGGAAAGGAAGAAAAAAAAAATCTTTATTTACAACTTTTATTCTTCCCCCGCCTCGTTCTTTCAGTGCCTAACTAGGAGCAGCAAAAGCAGTAAAAGATAAAGATGTTTCAAGCACAAAAGAAGTCGGATGAGGGAGAAAGGGAAAGTGGAGCGTCGCAAAAGAGATGACACAGTGAAGAGCAGCGAGCAATTGTGAGTGGCGTTATTTCGCCCTAAAAACGGTGCCATTGAACTCCGTAAGTACGAGTTCTTTGACCCAAACGTCGGCTTCTCCTTCTGCCTCCAAGAACACAATTTCTAGCCAAAATCTCTTCATTTCCCCACACGTACGTAGTTCGCTTTGTTCCACCACCGACGCTTGCAGCCTTTCATTCTAATCCCCAATCACTTCTTTTCCCTTTCTCTGCACACCAAAATGAGGTTATTTAAAATCCCGAGTCAAAACAAAAATTTTTTTTTCTCAACTGAATTCGATATTTATGATGCTTTTTTGCAAAATCGAATCCCTGGTTCATAATCGTGTCGTTAGGTCTATAATATTTCATACTTATGTTGAACGGGCTCTAAGTCTTAAGAAAATATTTTATAAATTTATCATTCTAATCTGATGTAATACCGTAACTTAATAATTCAGTCAAAATATCGAATCTTTGAAATTTCAAATTTTAATTGGTAAAAATATGGATTTTAAAGGTCAAGTGAACTAAAATGGCTTATTGATAAAAATAGATCTACCGGTATTCATTAATTATACATAAGTACGCAAGAGATTTTTGGTTGTCAAGTTCTAATGTATGCAAATCTTATATTAGCTGCTCCTTGCCGCATGAACTGCCTGCATTGCATCTGTTGATTTTAAGTGAAAGCATTGCAGAAATTTATTGAAACTAGGGGCAGCAAGGTTTAGTAATGTCAATATAACAGTTCCCAAAATGAGTAGATTTATTTTTAATATTATACCTAATTAAATTAGTAATCATTTTAGTAGCATTTTTCTGTTATTGTAATGTAAACATTTTTCTGTTAAACCAATGAAATAGCTTATACAGGTATTTTACAATATTGTTAAGTTTACAACATATCGTAAACTTAATTATGAAACAAATCAATTATTCTACCATTTTTGTTTAATTTTAGTTGCTAACAACATTTCCAGACATGTTGTTAATTTGCAACCAAAATTTATTATTTAACCATAAAACATTTTATTAAATCCTGGAAATTATTACAAATTTTGATCGTTATGCGTTTTACAATGTTGTTAACTTGTCAGTAAATCTACCTTTAAACAAATACCGGTACTCAAGATGATGTATAATGCAAGAGTAAGTTAAATTTCAATGTATTTATTCTCGTGCATAATGACAACAAAGTTGATCAATACAATAGTTGCAGCAAACACAAGAAAATCCATCCAATTAAATGTTTTCATTACGCTCGGAATAAACAAATTTCACCGCTCGACCAATTCGCTCGCAGTCAATTTTTCTCTCGTCGCTGCACCAAAATACAACAAAGCTCCTTATGCATTTCGGAGAAGCAGTAATGAGTTTCAAGCACAAAAGCATGCATACTAAATGAATTAATATTTTATAACTATACAGAAAATAACTGAAATCGTAAAAAGTTGTAAAACGCGCTTTAATGTATTTAATACCGTGTGAACTACCGTCGATGAACAATTGCTAATGACCTTTTCAGATCAATTTGTAAATTACGTACCATTATTACAGATAGGTCAATATTGACTGGTAGATGAAATCGCTAAATTATTATCAGTTGATGGCTGTCTAACTAATCCATCCTTTTCTACCCTTCTAAATTCTTCATTAATCACAATAAAAAAAACCATTGAAGCGAATCATAAAATGTTAATTTTTCCTACTTTAAAAGTCGAATGAACGCATTAAAAAACGCGTTTCTCTCTTATTAGAATTTAAATTTTTTAATTGCGGTAGTCTTTGCATTTGTAATAACGGAAAAAAAAACAAAAAAAAAAACAACACTAATCCAAAACTTTGAAGATTTTATAAATCTTTTTCTTCTTAATTTTTCACTTAAACCACTATTGACAAAGAAGGAAATAAATCGTTGCGGTTGGTTTTGCTTTATTTTTTGACACTGTAATTCGTTTCTGGTCGAGTTAAATTATCGTCAAGATAATTAAATTTCAGCAACTTTCTTAACTAATGCATTCAAAAGAAACGCAGGCTGCTAATTGGAAGCTAATGTCACATTGCTTGGCGCCGAGTTGATCTTCGCCTTGTGTATTCGAAGAATTAATTCACAAAAAATAAAAATTAGAAAAAGTTTTTAGAAAATTAAATTAAATCTCCTCTCAAAGTTTATTAATACACAATGTTCCAAAGATTATTTACCTCTTTTTAAGATTGAATTAATAAAAAACTATTCATGAAATATTACTGGGATTTAAATGAGATATTAACTAACACGAAATGTTTTTCTCTCAAAACCTCAAACCTAAAAAAAAAATAGGTTAATGCCACAATAACCTAAACCCAATCCGCAGCCCATAGGCATTCACTGAAAAAGTTTGTTATTTTAATATATTTAGATTATTTAGCATTACAGAATTAATTAAATTTCTACAACCTCTCTAGATCAAAAAATGTCAACAAATATAACTAATATTTGTCGTAAAACTAGACTTTTGTGGCCATCCAACTCAGTAATTAACTTCATGTTGATTTCTAGTGTTTGAGATTTCTTAAAGATTACGCTGATGCTTATTCTAATACGCAATCAGTGGAAATAATTTTGAAAGCTGGAATAACATTTTTAAATATGATTTTGTATCTTTTATGAATTTTTGTGATATTATAAGATTATATATTGTATTTTAAAATAGTATGGTGATATAGAATTGTTGTTTTTTTAAATTGTGTTATTATTTAGAATTTCATTACAGTTTACTAAACTGAGAATGTCTTGCGGTAGACTGCATATGGCCATAGTAGTCACTGACAATCTTAAACACTACTTCATCTTCTTCAGAGTTGGTCTCTGAGAGTGAATTTGTTTGCGAATTTCATTTTCGTTACACAGGTGCAAATTCACTCTTGCAGAAAATGTATTTTTCACTTGCACAAAGAAATGAATTTACAGAGTAGAGCACTACAACTCACACCATATCCAATAAAGAAAATGAATTTTTTTTTTTACCATACTTTCTCCATATTATTTCTAACGGGGCAAAGGAACCGCTTCTAACAGCACGAGTTAAGTGCAATTGCTTTTATGCGTTTGCATATTTTAACAAAAGGCTTAAAAAGAAGTAAGGAAACTCGTTACCATTGCTGGGCTATTATCTTGTCATGATAATAGCATTTGAAAAAATTACCGCTGCTCTCCAATAAAAATCGTTCATAACGGGATGAAAAGAGGATTAAAATGTTGCGAGTTGACAAGTTTTTTTCTCTTTGATTTTCTCGTTTTGAGAAATTGAAAGAGCGACACTTAGATCAGGTGTAGAATTAAAAAGAAAAGAAAACAATCAAGTTGAGTGCTGTTGACTAACGGACTGCGTAAAAACGCGATGAAAGTGTAGAGTTTTGTATGCAGAAAAAAACCAGTCAGCAATAACCATAAAAATTTGGAAAAGTAATTTTATAATGCAGTATTTGAAATATTACCCACAAAACTATATAAAAATTAAATTAAATAATTTTGTAGGGAACTTCACTGCATTACAACGTTTACTGGTACAGTTATGACTTTATATTTTTACTAGCAGTTGACCCGTGCTTCGCTACGTGATACAGTAGCTTGTTTTTTTTTGGGGTTTTTAATTGTGTTGTTTTCAGCGGTTGTGTTGTTTTCAGTGTTTTTTACTTTTCCCTGGTCCTTTTTGTCTCGGCTTTCATTCTGTTCCCGTCCCGACTGTTCTGTTTTTTTTTTTTTTTTTTTTTTTTTTAACTTTTGTTGTCACATTCGTTTGGTTCCTGTCCCGGCCTTCATTTTGTTCCCGTCCCGGGCGCACTATTAAACGCCTCGCGATTCGCTGCG
>JAQFZP010002623.1:0-12925 GCA_034695745.1 Geophilus truncorum | reverse complement strand
CCAGGGTCGGCGCTGCCAGAAATTCGCGTGGCGCTGCATTGTGAACAGCGCGGCGCTGCATTGTGAACCAGCCTTTAATCGAAACTTCCTCTAGCCAAGGCCAGATAAAAACCAATTATTCCTTATCGATTACCTTTCTCTTTCCACTTAACTTCATCAACTCATTTTAATTCCCAAATTATACAAATATCATAACAGTTCATTGTAAACAACCGGCACATGTACATTGATTATGTGGGCCAATAACACCACTTCCGTTGCCACCCTTGGCCTTCTGGGAGTTAACTTAAAAGTCAGCTTTAAGCAATGCTAGGGTCACTCTACTCACATGGCTTATGCAATATGTTTCGAAAGTGTGATAATAACAGGGTGAGTGGCAACGAGGAATCGATTGAACGGAAATGGAAAGCTGGGAATTGTCGGTGGAAATAGGTATCGACAAAATCTTTAAAACTTCAAAATTAGGCCTAGACATTGATTAAACTTGATAGAAAACAACTTTCACGTAAGTTGTAAAATTGTCTTTACTACGACTATTTTTCCAGAAAAAATGCCCGTTTTTCCCAGAAATCAAAATGGAAAATTGTTATAAAAATTGATACAAAGTTGACATTCTATTACAATTTTCCATCAACTTTCATATTTTGTAGAAATTCAACTTTCTGTAACAGCTTTCCAATAAATTTTCCATTGAAAAAAATTCTCATTCACGCAGATAAATCTAAGCTTTTAACACCTGGGTTTAAGGTTTAAAAAGTAATTTTGATAACTACAATTCCCAAGTATATGCCCATGTGTAGTGATTTTGATAACTACAATTATTTTGCTTCCCAAGTATATGCCCATGTGTAATGCGTACAATAGTAAAGCCAAATTGATCTTGGTTCAATCTATAACTTTACCCGCCAGACGTAATACACTTGTTCCTTCATAACTCAGAGAGGATAATATTGGATTATGTATAGCTTATTGTATTGTGTAATATTGTAAGATTGTGCAAAGTATTATTGAATTGCATAGTATTTTGACTTTGCATGTAAAATTATCAGACGATATAGAATTTTGTGATTGTGTTGTTTAATAGGATTTTTAATAAATAAACTGAGCTTTGTCATGTCTTATGACAGCACTGCATGAAATAAAACTTTTATGAATTGGAAAATATATTGGAAAGTTGATGGAAAATATATACATTTCACAATCTGAAAAACAACGTTCACGTAAAAATTGACAAAATTGACTTTCTATTTCGATTTCCCATCAACTTTCACATTTTGGAAAAATTCAACTTTCTACAACAGTTTTCCAATAAATTTTCCATTGGGAAAAAATTCCCATAAAGTTTTTAATTTTTCTCCATTTCTTAAGAAATGTAAAATTTACTGAAATTATTTATGGATATAAGTTCTCAAAAAAAAAAAAAAAAAAGATGGCCACTTAACAAATTTTGTTGCTTACTAACTACAATTTGACCCAAATGTCAAAAGGAGTCAAGTATTTTCTAAGCTTCAATTTGCTATGGATGAAACACTTTCAGTTTTAAACACAAGTTTATTACTCTTATTGCCATAGTAACCTATTGCAACACAAATGTTGGTCTAGTTATTCAAGTTCCTGTGGTTTGATAATATCCAGCGTGTCATTAACCGGAATTGGCCTTTAGTTCCTTTAAAAGCTTTTTATTAATCTTTCCAGTGTTTGTTTGCTGGAGTATCCATGGATATGTTTGCGAAAGAAAAAACCGATGGAAGTGAACGAAAAGAAGAAAAATCATTTCTTCTTTAACAAACTTCTAGCATGTTCAATATAGTAATATTTTTTGAACATGTGTAAAGTCCAGTAGGTGGATTTTAAATATTTACACAAGTGTAAAACCCTGTGTAAAATAGTTGTGTAAAATGACCATTTTCTTGATCTAACTTGAAAAAATGACGCACAAAATTGAGTAAATGTCGATTTACACCAGTGTAAAAAATAAACAAACCCATTAGGGTTTCTTTTATTATTTACACATATGTAAAATACTGTATAGTGCAAATAAGTTGTTTTGTGAAATTTCTAAATTTTTTCGATCTAAAGATCTAACTCTAAAAATATGGCCACCAAAAGTGTGTAAATTTCGATTTAAACAATATTTACAAGTACACTAAGTGTAAATAACAAACGAACATACCTACTAACTGTAAATAGTTAGCTTGGGTAAAACTTGTAATTTTTCTCAATCTAATTGATAAAATATGACGTCAAAGTAAAAACCTAATTAACACAAGTGCAAATAATAAACAAACCCACCTAGTATACGATTTAATAGACTTTGCAGAAACATGTAACGTACAAAATTCATTATTGAACTCATGTTTAACATGCAATTTATAATTTATACCTTATAATATAGTTATAATCACTTTCCCATAAACTTTCTATTGACTAAAAACTTGACTTTCAAACTACAACGACCATAATTAGGTTCAACTCTCTCAAACAATGAATTTTCAAAATACTAGTACTTAAAAAAAAATCATCAAAGCATTAGTTATATAAAAAAAAAAAATTTTTTTCCTTCTCTGTCAAAACATCTGTCGTTCACCCTTCACAAACCTAAAAATAACTGAGGAAAAGATGAGAACACGTGAAACTCATAAACCACAGAGTGACTTCAAAAACACTCAAAACTTTGACACTAAAAATCAAACTACAACTGGAATCAAATAAAATAAAATAAAATAAAAAAAAAAAAAAAACCATCAAACACTTTACGACCTTGTTATTGAAGCGTTACATAACCCATACCCCACTTACAAAAATTTTTTTTTTTAAATTTAAAAAAGAATTTTGTACTTAAAAGTCACTGAAGCAAATCACAGAAATATTTATTTCATCACATGTAAACAACTGTTTTTGAGGACAAGGAAATGAGGATTTCAATGCTAGGTTTGTAGTTAAAGCTGTTATTATTATTGTTTTCTATCTCCAGAAGTAAATAAATTATTAAATTTTTCCATAATTATTGTTATTAAGTGTAGAAATTTGTTTACAGTTTGGATACTTCTTCTTTAAGATTTTAAAGCTTTTTGAGATGTGGCGAAGATGACGAAATGGAGATCTGTATCTTTTCGAGATTTTTATATGTTATAAATACAAATATTATCATTTTTATCAGATTATTTTAATCCAATCTAAGCCTTAAAATACTAATTTGATGAAAATGGTGTCCAAAATGCAAAGTATAGCGAGTTAAGATCAGGTGATAGAAATACCTACTCCACACCTCTCCGCCTAATTCATCGATTAGAAAGCATGTCGAGCCAATGGCGCACTTCAGTTACATAATACAGGAAAGTTCTATCATGCATAAACCATTTTTAACTCTGAATTGCTTCGGACGGTTTTGTTGTTTTTATTTAAATTCGAATTTGAATTCGTAGATTTATTGCCTTTGTACACCAAAGGAGATTGTTTCCCTGATTGGGGAATAAGATTCGACGTTTCAGCCACTGGATTTGAGGCCATCTTCAAGAATGTAGTTCTTATGTAGACTTTGGAGAATTTATAATATTTTTAACTGTTCAATTGTTTTTTCCCAATTGGTTCCAGGCTTATCAAACACCAATGCCTATTCCGATTTGATGAAAAACAGTGACATAACATGTTAAAGAGACTCACAAGTCAGAAAATGTGTGAAGTATCAAAATAGACATGCAAAACACAAATTATAAATGTATTAAATACAATAACTCATGTGCAATATAAATCTCCATTGTTTCCAAATACCCTGCATTGTATAGTACACCATTATTTTTCAAATGGTTGCCCATGTTACATTTCCATGTGTGTAAAGATATCTAATACTGACCAATGGTATTTTAAACCAATTAGAATCATCCTGTTTAATCAGTCAAATACACAAGTGTCCCACTTCACACAAATTCTTAATCCTCCATCAGTAATAAGCTTAGCAGGCAAAGTAACCAAAGAATCTCATAGAAATTTAAGAGGCACAAAAGTTGATAGAGCGTTATAGCCTTATAACTATTACTATAAATAATTATTTTTAAACCAAATTGATTAGAATATAAATAAAGTCTTAAAAAAATTTGAAACTGACACATTTTGCCCTAAATTTAATAAAATTCCTATGAGATAATTACTTGCATACTCAAGTAAATTCATAAGCAAACTTTTACGAATGCCACCTGGTGTGTATAATTAATAATGTTAATACATGAAAAATCCTAATTTTGATATATTTCTAATATATTTTCTGCTACATATTGTAAATACGTGACATTAAATAAAGTTCTAAAACATCCAAGAATTTCAAATAGCTTGCAACGATGAGTAGCAAAAATGTAAAAAATATATATATTTTTTAACTTTTTTTTGCTAGTTGTGCAAGAACCAATGGCTAAGTTGGTGCTTTATGAATGCAAATGGCTTCCCAGATGCAGATGAATAAACTCAAGCACAAACTACAGTTTCTATTGTTAGAGAAACTTCCAAGAATCATTAATCTCAGTTATTCTTCGCTCCAAAAAAGAATAAATAACAAGGATTAAGCAACTCTTTCCAAAAATAAAATGTAGTCTAACTTTTAACCAATAAAAAAAAAAAAAAATAAAAATAAAAGTTTTTGTTGAATTTTTGAAATTTTTATTTTATTATTTTTGTTTTGATAGAGGAAATTTCATCCTATTTTTCCTGCATAAAATTGAAAGCAGGATGCAAGATCTCGTTACATTTATAACACGTGCAACTTACTTGAAGCTGTTGAATCACTTTGTTGATGGGTTTGATTTGCAGAGAGTCGCACGCCGATTTGTACACTTGCACTATGTCCTCCGACGTGGCGTCCAAGGCTAAATAAATTGAAAAGTTCATTTTAATAATGTTAAAATAGTTATTAAAAAAAATGTAAAAAATTATTTTGAATTTTTAAAAAAATGTTTAGTTCACCTTTAACCACGAAAAATTGTGTTAATCGTAAATTTTTCACGAAAATTTTTATGTTTATCATTAAAAAAAAACATCCAAATACATCCAATTTTATCTCGAAAATAAATTTTTCATGCTAAAATTCGCAAAAAGCATAATTTTCCTTAAAAAAAAAAAAAAAAAAAAAAAAAAAAAACCCGAATTTTTTCGTTTAATTTTTTCGTTTAAAGTAGTAAAAATATATTTTACCTTTTTTAAAAAGTAAAAAATTATTTTGAAATTAAAAAAAAAAAATGTTTACATCACCTTTAATAACTTTTATTATCAAAAATCCTACAAGAACACCTAATTTTACACTCAAAAATCAATTTTTCATCCTTAAAAATTTCAAAATTCACTATTTTCTTAAAAAAAAAAAAAAAAAAAAAAAACCACAAAAAACACCTTTAAACACAATAAAACCACAACATTCACCTTTAAAACCAGTTTTTTCAACTTGTAAAACCCTAAAAACAATACTTTCCGCATTTTTCTAACCCGTCGTGTCGGTCATTATTGTTCCCCACCCTCGCCACCTTTCATAGCACAACCCCACCTCCCGTCGTCGCCCACACTCCGATTTCAACAGAAAAATCATTAATAAAGCATGTCTCATGATTTTATCGAGTCGCTTTTTCCCTCTTCTCATTGGCCGACCTTGAAAATACAAACACACGTTTTGCTCGCTGACCTTGATCGTGTCTCCGTAAAAGTTACAGTCGGCCATTTTCGCATTCACTCGCACAACACTTCGTTCCTCATCCGCCTACGATAAATCACTTTCCGTTACAAAAGCGCCTTTTTTCCGCACAACAAATTACGTTTACGTAAATGCATTTCGTAACCGACCAATGCCCGGGATAAAAAAAAATTTATTTTAAATTAGTTTTTGAATACTTGAAATATTTTTTGAAATTTTTAAAATTTTTACTTTAAAAAACTGTTATTTTTTATAAACTTATGCATTAAAAATTCCAAATTCAATTTTTTTTTTTTACAAATAAAAACACCATTTAATATTTGTAACAGTTAGCGCCTCTCTTTTTGACTGTGACAATTAATGAAACTAAACCCAAGAGTTGCCTAGTTGGTAAAAAATTGAATTTTCAACAACCAAATATTAAAAATTCATTTTAATAAAATTGTGAAAAGTGTGTATATGTCATTAATCGATAGATGTACCCCTAGAGGGCGCCACTTATTGTTAAATTAGGCCATGTCATCAATCTTCTATTATTATTTTTATATTAAATATTAAATACCGGTAAATAAATATTGATGCGCTACATATTTTATAAATAATAATTTTTGCAGGTTTGTTTGCATTAAGTTTGTTATTAAGTTTGTTACAACTCCAGCTTCATCCATTATTAATGTCATGTAAGCATTACATAAGAGCAGGAAAATGCAATAAAACACCTAACCAGTTTAAAAACCTCAATTCTAGCCATTCATTTACATACAAAACTCGCTTTTCCATTTATAATAACGTTGGAATTTTTAAAAATTTTCCATTTTTCATTAAAACAAATAAAACAAAGTCCAAAAATCGACGATAGCAAAAGTAAGGACTTGTTTACATCAATGCAAAAAATTTCAATTGTGACTTTGCTTCGCGTGCATCACGTAATCTTATAAAACCAACTCATAAATTAAAATTCTAAAAACTGTAAGTGATCTGACTAAAGTGCAGAAATTTTATAGTTTTATAATAACGTCTAAAGTTTCCCTAGATTTCCCTATCGGTTAATTTCACCTTCTCGAACTCATTTCTTTCCAATTAAACTTAATCTGTATCTTATCGTACCGAAAACAACCTGATTTTTTATCAGTTGAATACTAGTAAAAAAAAATTAAAAATTTAATCTAAATAATAAAAGTCAGTGGCTTTTTTGTCACAAATTTAACAGCAGAGAAAACAATACATAAAAATTACAAATCACACATATAAATATATAAAAATAATATAATATATCTTAAATATATTTGCAATATCCCTAAATTTGGATTTACCGTATAATGAATATTAAAATTTTTATATTTATATGTTTTATATAAATAAGTAAAATATATGTTAAAGTACATGCACCGTGCATCTGAAATACAGTTGCATCATAGATTTTATATATGTATAATGCGTTTAAGTCTGACTCATGTTCAATAATAACAAATTATAATATAAATACAAAAATGTAAAATGTAACATTATTTCATATTTCTGTAATATAAATGCAACATATTGCAAAGTTTTAAATTTACAAGTTTGTATCGCTTAAAATTTAAACATACGTAAACCATATGGTAAAACATATTACAAAATAAATAATTGACAATATATTTTAGCAAATGTATATTTCAAATACACTGATACTTGTAATATGTGTGACTTTTATATCCACACCTAGTGATGTTTTCAATTTAGAAAATTCCTCTATTCACTTAAAAGCCAAGATAAATAGCACAGAGCTTGCCAAAATACTTATGCAACAATCTCATTTTTTCTATTTACCATTTAACCACTTTAAAAATATAAATATAAAAATATCAAATATTTTGACTCCACTAATTACATCATTTGCTGCTGATATTCAACACCATCTAATCTTGTAATTATTTTTCAACACATTATCATCAACTTTGCACCCTAAAGTCCCTCCGTGCTGCATGTAAACATTGTAGCCATGTCAGACATTTTTCTTTGCATGTTTTATGTGCTGCAATGATTGAGTTCCTCATTTCCAACATCTGGCTACAATCATAATAAAACTTTGTCCTTGAATTATTTGAACTTGAAAATTATTTTTTATGAGGTTAAGCTTTGATGATTGAATTACTTTAGGACATCTTGTGGCTGATTTTTGTATAAGAAAAATATGATGTTATTGTAAAAGGTAATTTTAGAGTATTTTAAGACTTATTTTATGCTTTTTAAAATTATGTTTTGTGTTTTAGATCGTTATTTTTTTGTTATTTTTATGTGATAATTGCAGTTACAATAATCGCAAAATTAGCACGAAACAGCGGAAAATTTTTTATATAACTTTATATTTATATAAATACTAGAATTCAATTTTACTAAATGGCCGCCTTTTGTTTACTAATTATTTCAAATGTTTTTTAGGTTGCGAGTGCAACCAAAACAACGCAAATGCCGGATCGTCTAAACACTGTACTCCTGCAAATTGCAATAGTTACAATCAAAGCCGAAGTTGGCCGTTATTGTGCCTTGTTGAGCCTACTAAACAAGAGCCTTGAGTCAGAATATTATACACATCATTAATAACCGGCATCGCGCGAACAAAACAACGCTGAAAACGGAGCAACTTCAGGACGAAACAGAATGAAAAGATGTAAAAAGATTTATTGCAATCAGAAAGGTTATTATAGAAATGAGTTGAAAGTCAACTTTTTATAAACATAAAAGCCAATGAAAAGTTAGTTGGAAAACAGAATGAAAAGACATAAAAACCAATGAAAGGTTAGTTGAATAACAATAGAAAGATAAGAAAAACACACCGTGGAACTAGATACAGAAGCAAGAGACCGCGTTTCGAGAAAGAAGAACCGAATGCGCAAACTTTCGACGACAACTTCAATGAAAAGATATACTAATACTAATACTAAAAAGCAATAATAAAAGTCAATGTAAAGTTAGTTGAAAAACAGAATATAAACATGTGAAAAGATATAGTGAAAAGCCAGGTTAGGTACAACTGAGTTTTAGTTTATTTTTTAATTTTTTAAAGAAAGAATATAAAAGTTGGAGTTTGACCCTGGAGAAGTGAAAGCATCTTTTGGAGAAAGTCGATCGAACAAGAAATTTTCGATTTCACCTGCTTAAAAAACATCTTTTAGTATATGAAATTAGTTGAAAAACAGAATGGAAAAATATGAAGATATATATAAAAAGATAAGTAAAAGATAAGTTCCTTAAGTTAGGGCTAATGAAATGTTAGTGAAGAAGAAAAAGAAGAAGAAGAAGAAGCCAAGAGAGAGAGAATAAAGAAATATGTGTTGCCTTGAGCAAAGCTGATGCTTTACTGATTTAATAATGATATTTCAGTTGCAAAGAAACCTCACTACAATAGCATAACATCATTGTGAGTAACAATCAACAATGATGATATATCAATAAAGAAAGCATGCCATAACAATGATCATGTACTAAAAGGCTTAAAATATAAGCTTAACTAGAAAGATTTAAATATAAATAAAATTATAGAAACTTAAACCTAATCTTAATCTAGAAAGTCTCTTTTAAAGGTGCAGCAGTTGGAAAACAGAATTAAAAGCCATAAAAAGTTATTTGTAAAGCACAACTAAAATTAATGAAAATATGTAATGAAAACCTCAATGTCTGCATCAATAAAAGTTAGGAGAAAGTTAGTGAAAATTTGATATAAAGCAGAATTAAATGCTACAATTTAAAAGAATTTTTTTGAGATTTTGCAATTAGCAAAACATTTTTTTGTTTTAAAAATTCTCATAAAATTTACTTCTTACTTCTTAGTTCTCAGATCAAAAGATTTAGATCTGAGAACCCCATGCGTTTCAGTCAATTTTAGATTAATTTAAGCTTAATTAAATATTTTTAAGTGGTTGCGTTACTAAATTTTAGTTTAAAAAATGTCACATTTTTATTAAAAGCATTATCCTATCGATTTTCATCAGTTTTTCCGAATTAAGAATCAAATACGGATCAATCAGCTATTTACACGCCGTCATTATTAAGCCGTTGATTCGTACATGCAACTTTAAACATTCATTTCACAGAAAAAAAAAAAAAAATCGAAATCAACAACAAAACATCAGAAACCCTAAAAAAAATTAAACAACTAAAACCCCCATTTCAACCCTAACCCCTACCCCTAATTAAAAAAAAATCCTAAAAATATAGAAAAAATTAACAACTTAAACCCGATCGATTCAAATCCACAAAAAACACAATAACCCTTAAAAACACAAAACCCCACCAAAAAACCAAAAAACATTTATCCCCACCACAATTCCACATTCCTCAACAAAATTCGTCAAAACAACGACTGAGTAAATTTAAATCCAACGGCCAAAACACTCAAAAACTGCTCAAAACCTCATTTTCTCGCTTTTAACACGTCAATTCCAGCAAAATAACATCAAAATACACTCTAAAACACCTTAATCCACTAAGGTAGGTCACCGAAACCCGTAATTACCGACAAATTACTCGATTTCAAAGTCGACTTAAAGGAGCACCCTGGTGTCAATGAACTCAAACTGGGCTAAAACTATTACAGACAAGAAATACTCAAAATCCTCAATAAAATAATTTTTCCTCACAAAAATGCCAACAATCACTCAAAATAATCACAATTCCTGCAAATCTGATACAGTTTTACAAATGCTGTGGAAAATTTGAATTTCGAAAAAAAAAAAAATTTTTTTTTTATTTTTTTTTAGTATAGTAAAAAAAAAAAAAAAAAAAAGATTCTTTTTGTTTGAAGATGATATAAATGAAACGTGATTTTTATGTGTTTTATAGAGGTTTTTGTTTCTATGAATTTAGGCTTAAATTTGTTATGTGTTTGCAGTTTGTGGCTAAAAATAGAAAATGCAATTGGTTTTTGAGCATTGGATGTTAGAAATGGATTTTATTTGTTTGGGTGCTGAAAGTGAGATGAATTTGTGGGGTTTTAAGATAAGTTTGTTGATTGTGTAAAAATTGAAGTTTTTGGTCTAAAATTTTAGGCTTATATGAAATTAGAAAATGTTAGTGATTGTTAAATTTTGGTTTTGGAAGAGTTAAAGGTCTAAAATGTAGAAATTTATGTTGATTTGATTAAAAATTAACTTTTGGGTGTCTAAATGTCTGTAATTTATAGAAATTATCTAAATTCACTTTTTAAACACCTAAAAACTCAAAAAAGGGTATAAAATGTCTAAAAATCCCGAAAAACTTGTTCAAAACTAAACAAATTTTCAAATTTTAATCCCAAAAAAACTGAGTCTAAAAAATAGTAAATAATCTTTATTACACCTAAAAAATTAAAAACTAGTCCTTATAAAGTAATACAAAACACACCTGTAATTAAAATGGAAAGTTAAGTTGAAAATTTGTAATTTATACGCTTAGAAATAAGCCTAATCAGTGCTTTTGGTTGTTTTAGACATGTTTTCAGTTTCTTTTTCTTTTTTTTTTTTAATGTTTTTGACATTTTTAAATTTAAAAATTTTTATGAGAATTTAAAAAGTCTAAAATCTAAACACGAATTTACCTAAAACCAAAAACAGGTTTAAAAATATCTACAATTACCAAGAAACAGTTCAAACTAAGTCTGAACAAGAAATAAAGAAAGAAAGAAAGAAAGAAAGAAAGAAAGAAAGAAAAAAAAAAAAAGACACACACATCAGGTCTAACATTTAAGTCTAAAAATGTCTAAAAAAAAAAAAATTAAAAATTAAAGAAGTCTACAACAGTCAAAAACACTTCAGGTTAATTTTTAAGTGTAAATATATCTAAAAATCTAAACCACCAACTAAAAAAAAAAAGGTTAAGTTGTCTAAAACATCAAAAAACACTCCTTAGACTTAATTTTTAAGCCTATAAATAAAAAAACTATAAAATATTTATCAATTTCCATTATTTTCACGCATTTAAAACTGAGTCATACTTTACAGAAATAATTACAACCAACAGCTTTAAAGGTCTAAAACGACCTTGACACAATGAGTAATTACACATTACAGTTTTCGAGCGAAAAAACACAATCAAGCAACGTTTCCTAGACTGCATGGCTCCTGATAAAATTGAACGAGTTATATACTTATAAAATCTGTTTTGCAGTTGGGAAACACTAATAAAGCAAAATCAACATTAAAAAAATATGTTTATTCAATTCAACGTAGATCTCACAGGTTTTTGTTGCTTTTTTTAGGCATTTCCTGCTGAAGTTATCAAGTTTTTACCTTATTGATGTGTACAAAGTGAAATTTCCTTTGTAAAATGAAGGATTTTTGAGTTTTTGTTTAGGATTTTTTTTTTTTTTTTTTTATGTTTTTGTAGAATTTTGTGCTTTTTTTAAAATAATTTTTAGTGAAGTTTTATTGTATTGATTTTTGGTTAAATTTTGTTCTTTTGTTGACTTTTGGTTCAAAATAACACAAAGTTTTGTTGTTTTTTTTTTAAGAAAGAAATCCTGTTATACTTTTATATTTTTAGTATAATTTCGATTAAATTTTGTCCTTTTGTGCAAAATATTTCACGAATTTCACAAAATTTCAAGATTTTCTTGTTTAAAAAAAAATTAAATTTTTAACGAAAATTAAAAAATTTCAAATTTTCTATCAATAATAAACAAAAACTAACCAACATCAAGTAACACCATTTATAAAATACACAATTTTCCACAAATATATCACAAAATTTAGTACTTAAAATAAATAAAAAAAAAATAAAAATAAAAAAACAAAAAAGCACACAAATACCACAAATCTCCCTCAAAATCAACCCCAAAAACCCTAAAAAAAAAAAAAACCCTCAAAACCCCCAAAAAAAACCTCAAAACCCCAAAAAAAACCTCAAAACCCCAAAAAACTCACCTCGAGCCCACGGATTCGGCGGTTCCAGATACCCAGTAACAAGCGAATCATCAGCCGGAAAATTCCTAAAAAGCACATCAAAATAATCAAAACCCACAAAACCACCAAAACCCTTGAAAAACCCATGAAAAACCCCAACTTACACTCTCCTCGCCGCTTTCTCTCCGTTCCTCCCATCGGCCATCGGCGTAACAGGACTGCGGATCGCCGACCGAAGATTCTCCTTAACCCTTTCGTTATCCACCATTTCTCGCATCAAAAATAAACGTAAAAAAACCGAAAAAATGCGATAAACTCAGGAAAATACTCTCCGATGCACATTTTACGTGTAACCAGCCGTAACCACTGGCTGAGTAGATACAGTTGTGGCCGCCAT
>JAQFZP010002622.1:0-12931 GCA_034695745.1 Geophilus truncorum | reverse complement strand
AGCAAGCTGGGACCCCCTAGCGAGCGTTGAGCGCAGCGATACGCGAGGCGTTTAATAGTGCACAAATAAGCTAAATAAACTGGGACGGGAACAGAATGAAAGCCGGGATGGCAACAGAATAGGTGTGCTCCTGTATCCCGTAGCGAAGCACGGGCACCTGTGCTAGTTTAATTATAATAATGAAAATCACACCTGCTGCATCTATCATGCATAGTTCTTCAGCGTTTTCTCCTGGAGCTTCTTGACTCAATTTAATGTACACTAAAATTGTAAAATAATTAATTACCAATTAAATACAATTTAACATTTTTTTTTTTTTTGCACAACTCTCTTTGGTAAATAGTTAGTTCAAAATGAAATAGAAATAAAAAATAAAGTCTATGAATATATTAAAGTTGGTAAAAACAGAACAGTCGTCTGCAAACTTACGCCGACCGTTGACAGACAAGATGCACGAAGGGGGAGGACTGTGTTTGCGTTTACAGTGTGCTTTGGAAGTTCTTCTCACTGTGTGCACAACAAACAGACGACACAATTTATACAGTAGCAAAGAGAAGTGTGTGCAAACATTTATTATGGTAATTTAACGAGTAAACTCACGTCTTCGAGAATGTCTGTGCTTGAATTTGAGAGCCAGATTTTTAATCCAGCGTCGACCTTTTCTCAACACTTGCATTTCCATTAAAATCATTATAAACCAGAAAACGAATCCCTGAATGATAAGGAGCGTGAGCATTCGACCAATGCCTGGACGTTTCCAGGATAAAAAGTTTTCTTGATATTCAGGGCATGGGTAATTGCCACAGTTTTTGGTAACTGGAATGAAAAATTATTAATAAAACATACCAACATTATTCTAATTAAATTACTTTTGGCTAATTCACAGAACGGTTTAACCATTTGATACGAGCACATTCTGTTAATGTGGTAGTTTTTATACAAATCGTAACAAGCCCAACCCAAACAATAACTGGGAAGGCTTAAAAATATGTAGTCAAGAAATTCAGCCCATGCAAGCAATCCCAATTCAGGAATATATAGAATTGTAACAGTCAACAGTGTAGCTAAACCTAAAATATATATAATTACATTAATTACGATAACTAACTGTCAAACACTGAAACTCACCTGTAAAAACATTGAACATCATAATGCGAGTAAATCCCGTTGCAGGTACGTTAAACATGAATGAGAGCAAATACGTGAGTGGCAATGTACTCCAAGCGTACAAGACAAATAAAAGCATAAATCGACCTAAGAAGAACAAATTAAAATCGACGGGTACAAAACGTTAAGAAAAAATACTTACTTTGTTGCAGTGGATCCGTGTATCCTTCTTGGTTAAACGCAACAAAAACGACAAGAATCATGTAACACGGAAGAAGGAAATTAATAAAATCCCAAATAAAAGTTGTAACCCAGAAAATGATGAAATTAACACCACTGACGAATTGCAAGTGGCGTGACTTGGTGTTGTTTTCTTTGATGAGAAAAATAGCAAAACTGCTCACAACAAATGCAATTCCAAACACAACGTTGAATGCAATATTAAAGCCCAAGTTTCCACTGAATACTGCCAACATCTGTGAATAAATAAAAATTTTATAATTATTATATTTCTAACTCCCAGTTGCAATAAAAATGTACCGTGTCAGAAACACTGAGGGCAAATGGATGGTTAATGACTGAAAATTTGTAGTCGGAATCGTTGGTGTAATATTTCAAAAGAGCGTTATCAATCAGCCAGAGACTGATTGGTGGACCGTGAAATGGTTGGTTGTTAAATAACCCTATCAACGTTGTTTGGTGAGTCTCGACATTACGAAGAAAACTTATGGCTGCAATATCGTGCAGATTGAAATGAGGCAAATCTTCTATCGATTTTTTCAGTAGATAATCCGACATATTTTGATACTCCAGCATGTTGGTGACATCTACTGGATAAATTTCTCCATGAAATTGATTTCTATAAAACTGAGCTATTCGCATTGTTGTAGGATCTTCAAGTGCAGATTTTGTCATGTAATATGGAATTACTGTTTCGGAAAAGGCCTAAAAATAAAATTAAAAATTAAAATACCGTAACAAAATCATTCAAAACGATGACCTAAATTTTGCCGTGACTTACATTTAAACTGAATGTCATTGGCTTTGGATTGTCATTTGATGGCAAAGATTGAGCAACCAAGTTTGATAACGTCACAAAAATAACGGGAACAAATAATTGACAAATTGTTAGTATCCAATTTCGTTGTGTGTAAATAATACGTTTATATAACATTGCCCAAAACTGCTGACAATATAAATAAGCGCCTTCATTTCGTTGAATATGCTGATTTATTAATTTTTCTAAATAAAATTTAAAAAAAAAAATTACATTAAAGAGAAAGAATGAATTTTATAAATTAACAAAGTACCAGTTGCTCCTTCCATAATAATATTGCTACTAGGAGAGGTCATATCGCCATCGTTTGTGTCTATTAGCTTTCCATTTCCGTTTGATTTTGACTGCAACATGCTGCGGACGCCTTCTCCCCTATTGCTTTCTCCGACTCGAAGAAAAACTTCTTCCATTGTGGTAACGGAAGCACCGTAACTTGAAATTCCTAATGCATCTTTTTGTTCCTCTAAAGTTGTAAATAAAGACTCGAATTTGGAAGCTTCTTCGTGAGGAAGTATATATGATAATTCTGCTCCAATGTTGCTTTCCAATTCAGCTGTCGGAAGCCATTGCAAGACTAAATCGGTTATAGTGTTAGCATTACAGTTTGGTTGTTTTACAATAATCATGTGATATCCAGCACCTAAAAAATGTGAAGAAGTTTAAGTAACTAAAAATAATACATCAAAATTTTCATCGTATTACCATATTTTTTCTTGAGAAATAATGATGAACCAGTACACTGTAATTGCCCATGTGCCATTATAGAAATCCTATCTCCCAATAAATCTGCTTCGTCCATAAAATGTGTTGTCAAAAGGATAGTGCGACCTTCTCTTTCTTTCTGAAGAAGGTCCCACGTATTTCTACGAGCAGACGGATCCATTCCTGACGTTGGTTCATCCAACATCACCACCTTGGAACCCCCACACAAAGCTATTGCAACTGAAAGCTTTCGTTTCATTCCTCCAGACAGTGTTTTAGCAAGTGCATGTCTTTTGTCTTCAAGCAAAAGTGCTTTCAACAAGCGAGTGGTTTCTGTCTCGATAAAGTCGTTTTGACTTCCTTTAAGCTGTTAAATAAGGTATTGCAACATTATCAATCCTGTTTTTTTTTTGTTTTTTTTAATTTAATTAGCATAAATTTTTACTCACTTTGCAATAAAAGTATATATGTTCAGCGACTGTCAAATCATCAAATAGAACATCATGCTGTGGACAAAGACCAAGAGATTTCCTAATAGCTGCCATGTTTTCTCGGCAGTCGTAGCCACTGATAATAGCCGTGCCACGAGTAGGGGGAATCAAACCTGTAAACATTTGCAAGTATAACTTTTCTTTATTCTATATAGGTATTTGAAAACAACCAACCTGTTATAGTTGACATAGTTGTTGTTTTTCCTGCACCATTATGACCCAACAGGACTGTTATTTGGCCTTCAAACATGTTTAAAGTAACATGGTTAACAGCAACTTTTACTTTATTGTACACCTGTCGATTATTATTGAAAATAAGTAAGATGTATTGTTTTTTATATAATTTAATTACATACCTTGCATAAATCTTTGATCTGAATTCCTGGTTCTAAATCCAGGGGATCCTTTTCAAAAAATTCTGGATTGCAATATTCCTTATCCAGTACTTCATCACAAACTTCATCAATCTTCATGCTGTTGAGCCAGTACTCTTTCTACAATTATTTACAAATTAAATTAATATAACAAAATAACAATGTTTATTCTACTTACTGTAAACGGAAAATTCCAAGGTTGTGGCATTCCAAATTCGCCAGGATACACGCCCTCTATGTACCAGGTAAATAGAGAGTAAATCAGGGCATCCACAATCATTATAAATAAGACCATTCCTAATGTAAGACCATCGCCTGGCGTTACTGTTGTGTACAAATTGTGCCACTGAATCCCAGCACCTGATAAACAAAAATTTTAAATTATAATTACAACTCTAATTACTCTTTCATCTAATGCAATTACCTGTTCCTTCATGCATAGTAATGAGTTGAGCGCCCAAAGACATGGCAGTGTTTGAGAGAAAGCAAGACCAAATTTTGGTATTGTAACTTAAACTGTCATAGCGTGGAGCCATGAAAAAGAATGGGACGAATGTTAAAAACCATATTAGACCAGCTGCAGTTGCAGCAGCACTTGCTATAAAATAAATGAAAAAAAAATATGAGTAAATACTTTGTAGGTTAAAATAAATAAATAAATAAATAATTACATCGAGAAAATAAGGTGCTGATGAAATTACAAAAACAAATGCTGGTAATGTTGAAAATCGCTAGGAAGAGGAAAATCACAGCAGGATTACTCATTTTTAATACGGCTGCCCCTTCGCTGTTCGGCATTGTCAAAAGCATAGCAATTAACGCTGATGTGGGAAGGTAGAATGTAATTGTTTTGACAAACCATGCGGCCCAGTGCAGCCAACCGCTCAAACCCATCATTTTCATGGACTCCTGTTTAAATTTTTTTTTTTTTTTGTTGTTAAGGTTGTAATTTTCACTGTTACATTTAACTCGTATAAATTAAATAACATACTTTGATTTTGTTCTCTTTTTCATGCACCATGCACTTCACCAAGTTGATTGCAGGGTATAAGAAACTAATTAAAATCACCATAGGAAGCCATTCTTGCAACGCCATCAGAAATTTGTCATCAACAAATGGAGGATATGGAAACCTCCTCATCTTCACTTGCACATCTACATCTATTTTGGTCAGAAATTCAATGATTGAAACTGCAATTACGTGTTGAAGTGCTAGAAATCCCTGAGAGTAATACCCTAAAATATAGAATAATTGTAAATTTAATTTAAAAATTAATTAAAAGCGTACCTGGTTTGCCACCATCGTTAGAATACAGTTCTCGAGGACCCGGCATTTGATATGTTGGATATGTTTGTTCCGTGAACCATGAATCAGAAAACATAAGCGGCGATGCTGATCCATTGCTAATGATGATAAGAATAATAAGTCTCAAAATAATTATATGCACGAAATTAAAACAAAATATATATTAATAAAATTATCAAAATCGTTGCATTTTAATTTTAGAAAATTTTAGCAAATTAAATAATTTCTTCAATATACTATTAAATCTTTCAGTAATATTTGTAATCTAATATTCCAACACTTGTACGTGAATAACAACAGCTGGATCTAGACAGATTCATCAATATTATCTAAGATTTGCTATTTTCACGAACCATTGGAAATTTATTCTAATTATATCAGTCATTTACGGTACGGTATGAGTAATTTCTTATCAGTTTACAAAAATAGTAGATCAGATACCTTTTTACTTTCATTCGTATTTTATATTGAATGTCTTTGGGAAACGTATTGTTTTTCAGTACATTTGGAAAAGTGACGCCTGCTAGTATATCCATTGTACCATACATAGCAAACTTCTCCAATTCTTCTTCTGTTTGGAATCCCACACCTTTTCATAAAAAAAAAAATAAAAAATAAAAAATAAAATAACTTTCAGAATTAACTACGCCGTATTAAAAATAATATTTTATAATACGCTTTACAAAAAACGTTGTTTGCACTGACGCAGTCACAATTAATTTCCTTTACATTGAAATATCACATAACTATATCTTCGTGAAATTATGATGAATGACTGTGACTCGCACAAATATTTTCTTAAAATAACAAAATTATATTTACCCGACTGTTCAAATCCAAGCCTCTTGGCCACTTTGCCCATGATATCGTTGACCGCATCGCTAGAATTCGGAGCAAACGCAACGGGTAATGCGCGTTGTCCACCTGCTAAACTCCCAAATAACACACTGAGATGTTGTAATATCTGTCGTTTGGACATAGTCGAGGGTAACTGATCAATGCCAAAGTCATTGTAAATGAAAGGATCGTTAAACGTATCAAATGGCGCGATTTTTCGGATGAAGACCAAGAGCAAGACGAGACCCACGGGAAGAAGAAACTCGACGGCAGTGACGACCTTGTGTCTCTTTTGTATAACAAAGTTTTTCCACAGAAGAAGCCGAAACTGCTGAGCCCACGACATGACCAAAGGGACTCAATGAGCTAGGCCACGCTGCATTTGATCAAAAGAAGCACTAACGATTAAAAGAGAAAAAAAAAAATGAAAAATGAAAAATATATATATATATGTAGAATATTTGCATCAAATATAAAAGGAAAAATCCCACGCACAAAGCTGCACAGGTGGAATCTGATGACGCGAGATGAATCCGCTTTTGTTGCTGCGCCGCCCTCAAAATTCAAACCAATGAATGAAAAACGATGTTTAAATAAAAACACGATTTTTTTTCTAAACTGAGTTTGCGCGCAGTGCCCTTGATCACCATCTCCCGCAAACCAGGGAAGTTATTGTATGGAGTTGGCGTGCTCGATCCTGTAATATCACTTCCGCTAGTATCGTGAAAGTAGACGCCCCGTTCGAACGTTGCAACTAAGTTTGAAAGGTGCGAGGACGAGACATTCCATACGAGGTGACAGGTGAAAGACCTAAGGAGCGCACCTCGCGTCGACAGCTCGCAAATGCGAGGTCGCGTCGTTGTAATAAGGTCGGTCAGCGTGGGCCTGAGGGGATCTTTCTTCGTTTCCTGACACCAATCCACTCACCTGTTGAGGAAACGCACTAGGAGCCCGCCTAAAAATGTTGCTCATCCCACCCATCCCGGCAGGGGAATAATAAGAGTTAAAAAGTGCACGTCTCACCTCACTTCGATCACATGCGGATGCAGTTCAAACCAACTAAATCTCAGATTGCACTCAATATCCAATTTATCAGTTACCAATGTTGTAAAATGCGGTCAAAAATTAGTCATCATTGATCCTTTATTTTGCACTACCATTTGTTGATCAATATCAACGCAAATACTTTGCATTCCATTGGTTTTCTTTTGCCTTTTCTCACTTTTCTTGATCCGCTTGTTTTCGGTTTTTATTTCTTTTTTTATTGATCTATTGTGACTGGTAAGCAGAAATAGTAAATTCGACGTCAACATTTTTTTGTATTTGAGATAATGTTCACGGATCCAAGATTAAACTTTTTATCTTTTTTTTTTCATAATGTGTGTAATAAAATAAAATATTTTGTTTGGTAACACAAATTGAAAAATTATTTTGTGCAATCAAAAATTTCAAAATTAAATTAAAAAAAAAAAAAAAAATACAACTTGGACAGCTGTGAAATTCGATTTCGGCATTAACGATTATCGTCTCCAGAGTACTTTATGCAACATCTCTTTCCACACATTTGAACTCAATTTTCCATACAGTGTACCAAAGCTATCCCTCCTTTACAATAGGTTTATGGCTCACATCACACTGCTCGCAGTTGTTAAAAGAAATAATAAACGCAGATTTTTTTTTTCAATTTTTTTTCGACCTACACTTTCGATTTTAGTTCTTCCTTGTTTATTCATTGTAAGAACCATGACAAACCAGTTGTAAGCAATGTCGTAATGATGGTTGCAAGAATAACACCAAAGAAAGACAAGAAAGAAAAGAAAAAAAAAAAAAAAGAAATAAAAACACCAGAACAAATTTCCTTTTCATTCTGATTATAAAAACCACGATTTAAATGACCAGTTTACGTCGTAGCAACAACTAGTGACTGAGCAAAAGGTTTGTAATAAATGTTAGGTTTTGTGATCTGTAGTTTTTCCTGTTACGTAAAATTGACTTACCGTAACTAATGATTTTTATGGGTGACAGAAAAGACTAAAACAAGAAACAACACAGCATCAATTACTCAACAAATTTTTGAATTTAAAATTATCAAAAAAACAAAAATATTAAAATATTATTATAAATGACTCACTGTGAGTTAAAATCAAATGAGTAAACAGATATATGATAACAGCCAGTCATAAAATTCAAACTTCAAACTTTCTCATTACCATGCACGTAACATTCAAATTACAAAAAAAGTTACAGAACATAATAAGTTATTATATTAATAATTGATTATTCTTGTTAGTACAACAATTGTATGATATGTAACAAATAAATTATAAAGTGACAGAGCAAAAAAAAAAAACCTATACTAAAATCCATCCTACCTTTGAAATATGCCGTTCAAAATGAATGATACATCAGTGAAAACATTATTCCAAGTATCGGTGACGATATAGTGCTATTAATTCCGCGTTTTTTCATAACTATTTGTCTCTCTTAGTACAAATTTCCAAATATTTCCTCATGAAATGGGCTCAGATTTTAACTCCTAAAATACTTAAAGGATATAAATTAAAATTTACTCACGTCAAACAAAATCTAAATAACTACCGAGAACTGCTAAACCATTCTTTCTATTATAAATCCAGACTTTACAGCAATCCTTTTATCACAATACTTAATCATAACCATAAAATCAATTTATGGGTTGAAAAGATAAATGCTTTTGAATTTATAATAAATGTAAATTCAACAAAAAATTTAAAAAAAAATAAAACTAAAGTAAATCAAACCACCGTTGCCACTCAGCAATTAAAAACATTTCCTCGTACATTTCCGATATAAGGAATTTTGCGACCTACAGGAAAAAAAATCTTATTTTTTAAAATTGTAATTCATCACTTTCTTTCAAAGAAAGCCAAATACAAAGAATTGTAAACACTTCTGTTGACTTACGTAATGATAAACAACGAGTGCATTCACATTACATTAGCATCTAACATGATTCCTTCGCTGCTTACAAGTTATCTAATCATTTCCTGACCTTCCAACCATAATTAGGCCACGAATCTCATTCATAAAGATAGAACACGTTTTTCAATAGTAAGTAAGCTTATCTGTAAATTGTCTGCATTTAGGTGGGTCAAATGCAGCAGTGTGTATTTAATTGTTAATTAAAATTACAAACTCCAGTTAAAAAATAGTAACTTTAATCTAGTTTGGCTTTTGTGTTTGATCATTTGATGCAAATATGTGTACAACTTACACTAGTACAACAGCATGACTCGTGATTGAATAATAAAAATTTTAATTAAATAAAATAAAATAAAATAAAAAATGATTCTATCTCATGAATACACACACAGGTTAAAGTCTGGCTGTCTGAATCCATAAATATTCAATACAATGCATATCATCAACTGCAAAAAGGTAGACCCGGTGCATTGGCATAAATCGGTGGGACAACATCATCATCATCAATATCTCTTATTCGTTACATGAAAATGAAAATCAGAACCATTTACGATTGATTCGATCTATCGATCGACAAACCAGTCAACTTAATTAACAATCAGTGAAGCGATAATAAAGCAACAGAAACAGAATGCCTAGATTAATAAGTGAGTTAAACATTTGAATACGCTGAACCCAACTTTAGCGTAAAAAAATAAATACGGTAAATAATCAAAAAATTGCGTGGCGAGAAATAAAGTGCTTAAAATGCAGGTACTAAACTTACCAGTTTCTGTATAGTATCATTATCTAGAGCATGCAAGTCAAAGTCAAATGAGTTTTGAGTAACTGTGTACAGTCCCGTTTCTTCGATTATGTCTGTGATTTGCTGCAACTGGTCCCTGTTTTGTAACATCGATATTTGTTGGTGCAGCTTGTGAAGTTCTTTTCCGAAACTGTCTTTTTCCGTCGACATAAACTGAGGCGGTGATGATGGGTCGCTGGATAAAGGAGAAACTAACTCTCCGTCGTCGTTCGCGTCCAATTCTGCCATCAAAGTTCCTAGAGGTCCTCTTTTTCCACTGATGTTGAGCGTCGATAAACTGATGCTCGAGCCCGGACTAGTGTCGTCGGAATCCGATTTTTTGGATTCTTTCAATGTCTTTTTCTTCTTTTCCACTTTTAATTTTGGTTTTAATTTTTCTTTCTCCTTCTCGGTGTCACTGTCGTTGCTTTTCTTCTTCTTTTTGACTTCTTTCACTTTAGCTGAGGAAGGACTTGCCGATGGAATCCGCTTTCTTTTCTTCGTTTCACTGTCTGGTTTTTTCTCGTCTTTTTTCTTCGTTTTAGTTGATGATGGACCCGTTGATGTTATTGTTGTCGCTGAAGTTGTCAATTTCGGCTCTTTCCTGGCAGCCATCACAGGTGCGCCACCTGCAGGTCTGTTGCTGTTGCCAGTTTTATTTGTTTTACCACTTGCATTCTTGAGATCCTGATAATGATTAAAAATATTATGAATTTATATAAAATTACATTTTTGTTTTTTAAAATGCATTACTTTTTCGACTTTAATTTTCCTTGAGTCGGGAGATGGTTTTGAGGTTTTAATTGGTTGTCCAAACAACGCGACGAAGGGCTCTGGTGTTGTTGGTTGCTGCTGCTGCGGTTGTGGTTGTTGTGGTCGTGATTGTGGCGTTGGTGGAACAACAGACTGGGACTATTAAAATAAAACAAATTTCGTTATTCGAGTGAAAACAGAAACAAATACCGTAATAAGCATACTTTGCCAGATGAAATTGCTTTTGGTTTCTTGGACTGATCAGGTGAGGGACTCGATTTTGAAGAAATGGTAACAGAACTGTCAGTTGTTGTTTCCGGTTGTCCTAATACGGTGCCACCGTCGGGGGTTAATATTCCAACCTTAAAAAGGTAAAATAAATTGAAATCATCAAAGCTAAATTTAAAAACTTAATTTTAATTATTATACTCCGCCAGATTTGATGAGTTTCCGTCGAAAATCTTCAGTAGGGTTTTGAAATGTGAGTTTTTCACATCGAATGTGATTGACAGGTGGACCTTCAACGTGCAGAAATAAATCGTATTCAAAAGTAACGCGTTTTGGTTCCTCTTTATTCTTGAAATAAACTTCGATCGGAATTAAAAACCCTGCGTAACCTGACTCCGAAACTTGATATGGAGGATCTTTAACAGCTAAGATAAAAATAAAAAAATGTCAATAAGAGATAAAATTAAAAATATTTTAAATTTACTTCTTTTAGGTCTCGGAAAACTTTCGTGAAGATGAAATACAACTTTTTCCACAAAATTTTGTATGTTGCTATTATCTGGACCACGAACACACACAGTCCAGTCATGTGTAAAACCTTCGGTAGTTGGTTTTGTCCTGACCGTAGCTTTATGGCCCAACTCCAATTTCACTTGAACGCACTAATAAGTAAATATAGGGAAAAACAAATTATTTTATCAGCACACACTTATTTTTAACAGCCATCACTCAAAGCACTCTGCACTCTGCACTCTGCAAAACAAAAATATAAAAAAAAAAACCATTGACTTGCATTACCTGGGTCGTCATTACGATAGATCGAATCACAAATGCATATTGAATGACATGAAGTATTAAATTTGAGTTGCGATCTTTATATCGCAGTTAACATGATCATTTTCAGCAGCCGTATCAGTGATTAAACGAGTGATGAAACGTCCGCCATTTTTAGATACCCAACGTTACGAAACCGGACCGCGATGATTGAGTGTGACGTCATAATTTCTCAATTTAAATTCTAAAATCAATTCTTGGGCTTGTTTGGTTGGGGTTAGCTGTGCTGTTATTTGTGCCAAAGTTTGGCAATAAATTCGAATGACAGTAATAAAATTTAATCAAAAATATCCAAAATTTTAAAGTTAAACAGAAATTCAGCATTCTTTTTCTTTTACATATAATGTAGCAAATGTAAAAGGGAAAAAAAGGAGTGTGTTTAAAATTCAAAGAATCATATTTGTGGTACAAAGTGTTATCACACAATTAAGCCTAAATGAAGGAAAAAATGGATAAAAAACCCAAAAGACAAGCCCCATGTTCCACCACACGTCCTCGCAGGATGATTGCGGCCATGGAACGAGGTTAATTACAGAGTGACATTACCTTTAAGTCCATATTTCCAAAATAAAAATTATTTGAATTATTTTCAAAGGACCTGGTCCTGCTGTCTACAATTTACCGCCAACATTGGGTTTCCGAGGGCAAGATAAAACTAAAAAAACAGGACCTGCCTTCTCTTTGAAGGATCGTTTGAAACAAAAATATGGTAATTAAATTTTCTTTATTGCATCTCGTAAATCATACAACCTTAATTATGCATTTTTTTATATCACCTATATTTTAAAAAAAAAGTTACAACTGGTCCTGGACCAGCTGTTTACAGCCTACCAACTAATATGACGAGATTTGGTTATAGTTACAGCCCTGGATTCACCCTAAGTCCTTCACTACCTGCACCTAGGGGTACTAATTAATTTATTTTGATTCCTTTAATTATTCAAAAAAATTTAATAAATGTTCCTTTTAGACTTCACTAATGCGCCAGCACCAGGCACGTACAATCCAACAAGAGGTCACATGTGTAAAGGGTTATTTTCTTTCGGGAGACGAATCGACTACCGCCCTGTGTTTAATGCTCCACCGCCCAACACGTACAGTCTGCCGCCAACCCTGGGTTACTCCCTCGCCCTTTACCCTTCGAATCGAGGATTTAGTATCAGAGGACGACTACAAACGGGTTCTATCTCCGACGACAAATCACAATCACCCGGACCAGCACGTTACTCGGCAACTAATTTGTCTAAATGGAAGAAAAGTGGTCCGAAGTTCTCGATTGGTCATCGAACGGAAGTGAAGTACAAGACCGTGGGACCGGGACCTGCGTCGTACGCTCTGAACTATGACCCTAGGAAGACCGCTTCGTATTCATTTGGATGTAAACACTCTGAATTTGCCCCACCGCTGATTACGAAGACCGATCTTGGCTATCCGAACAGCGACCCCACAGACGGTCTTTGCTATTAGGATCGGTTGGCATGGCCAAGCGGAAGTGAA
>JAQFZP010002621.1:0-12931 GCA_034695745.1 Geophilus truncorum | reverse complement strand
TTCACGAAGTGACGAAGCTGATGAATAGCGGCGTCTGTGGAGAAAAAACGAAACTTGATACCATGAAATAATATCAAGGAAATTTTTATTAAATTTTATTTTTTATATAAAATTATTTATAGAATTTTAGAGTAGTGTAAAATATTGTTATTTTTATAATTTTAATTTTTTTTTTTTAAAGTTTGATTTTTGTTAAAGATGAATAATTTTTAATTTTTTTTTTTATTGGTTTTGGCTTTTTCACTTTAAAGACCTCGTAAATAGCATGTGCACTGAAGAACCTAA
Source organism: Geophilus truncorum (assembly GCA_034695745.1). NCBI lineage: Eukaryota > Metazoa > Arthropoda > Chilopoda > Geophilomorpha > Geophilidae > Geophilus > Geophilus truncorum. The sequence goes on along the minus strand of JAQFZP010002621.1, from coordinate 12,646 downwards.
TTAACGTTCAGTCTCCCCCTTGACATCGGCTTGCTTTTGACAAGAAAATGGCATTGCCACTCAAATTTCAATTGCTTACCAGCCGCAGCCTTTTTCCCTAATAACATGCTGCACAGCAAAAATACTTAAAAAAAAAAAGTTAATAATTTCCTAGAAAAACTTGTAAAGCTTGATACAGCATTTCACCATAACATTTAATAATGATAGTACATATTTTAGATATTTTATGAAATATTAAAATCTTGCTGTTAGAAATTTTTTAGTTATATTTTCACACACCAGGGATCTATAATCTCTGCTGGTAATCAGTTATCGATTATTCCTTAGCTGTGTCATTGCTATTTAATTTTGTTAGTACTAATTAGCATTTTTAAATTATGCAATTGCTATTGCTACACTTTTTATTTCATCAACCACTGTTGCTAATATTTTGCTAGTTTTTCTTAAAAATGGTTATTTTGATAAAAAGTTTAAAATTTTGATAAAATATTTGATTTTTTCATTTAATCTGAAATTTTAATACTGTTTTCAAGAATTTGACATATCAAAATTTAAAACATATCAAAAAATTCAGAATTTTATAATATTTTAATCCCATTTTAGCATTGTTTTAGCATCTAAAAACAATGCTAAAACACTCTTTAAACATGCTCTATGTAACTGTTAACAGTCAAAAAAGTGTGTTTTAAACACCTTTAATCAATTTTAAGGAGCACTAATTAAGACACGCCATATTTGCAACCCAAGCGTTATTTACCATAGATAATACGGTATTCTAATCTTTTCTTATAAGAAAACAACTTTGCAAATTTTTTCTTTAAAGTAAAAAAAAAATAATAAAAATAAAAAAAAGAATTATCTAACTTGTTTAATTTTCATACCTTTTCGATTTTGCGTTTTGCATTTACGTTTTACGTAAAGGCTATTGGCCCTTAATTTTCCACTCTTCCTTCTATGTAATCATATTTTCCAAGTGGACAGGAAAAGTAAAACATTGCGTGCATTTTGTTTCTCTCACCGCCCCAATGGCCTGATAGGTGTGTCACATGTGTGGCAATTGTTTCATCTTGAAATTGGCAGTAATGGAGAAATTATACTCTATGTTTGTTCATAAAAAACTCAGAAACAAAAAGCAAATAAATAAATCTCATGAATTTTTTCAATAAACAAGACAAAATGGACAAATACAAAGTCAGTTAAAAGTAAATAAATCAACATCAAACAACAAAAAAGTGGAAATGGTTTTAATTTAATGTTTGGAATAAAATTCAATTTGTTTACAAATCTCCTTGACCACTGACAAAGTCTTCTTTACTCTTTCGTTACAACGAATTGGTAAAGGATGGACATGAACGAGTTTTCAAAATCATTCGTTGTAATGAGACTCGACTGTATTGAAACTTGAAAGTGAATTTAATCTGCGTTTCAAAATGATAACATCTAATCAATGTCAAAGCTAAGACTGGATAGTACATGATATTGACTTTATGTCTGTAATGTAAGTAAGATGTTAGAAGCTAAGTAAAATCTATATCTATAAAGTCGAGTTCGCTTATAAGGCGTGGTCCAAACATTGAATAAATGTAGTTCTTATAACCGAACTGCTATTTTATAAGAATATTTTTTTAAATGCAAGAAATAACAAAAAAAAGCTACCAATTGTGAAATGAATCAAAATCATCATTAAGCAAACTTTATTTATCTTTTTTTTGGACGTCATTGTTTCATTGATTAGCTTTTTTCTTGTAAAGCACGAGTGTTTCACCAATTTCTTCATTAGGAATTTTTTTGCCACTTTATTATTATCATCATTATTTTTTTTTTACGGATGTTATCTTGGTTTCACTTTCTTATACTTGTAAGTTCTTATTTCAGATCAGATGTTGCAAATTATTGCATGCTTTTATAACTGACTAAAATCTGCGCTAAAAAATCATAAAAAATTCTAAAATGTAGCACGTTATAAGCGGTCTGCACTTTTATACGAGGTTCTTACAAACAAAATACTTTAGCATTAAATTATCAGAGATTAGAAAATGGCTTTTATATAAAAAAAAAATACTCTTTTATCAAGTGTTCTTATAAATGTTCTCAATTGTATTGTCACTTCAGAGTTATAAAAAGAACTGGAGTTAACGTTATCTGCCAAAGTTCAAACATTGTTTGTAGCAGTTATTAGTTTACTATAGAAACAGATAGAATAATAATAAATAATTGATTTGCATAAAATTAACAACCCTAGTGCCTGTATGTAAATATGCCTCTTATATGACAAAGTCAACAATATAACATTGGCTAAGCTCTTATACTAACTCTAACTTTCATTGGTGCAATCGACCTTATAAGTCTCTAAGTTTTTTAATTCAAAAACTGTTTTGACTTAAGCCTTTAAGCTTTGTATTAACTTCTTAATTCAGTCAATAGTAAGCAGCTGCTTTAGATCAAAGATGGTCTTCATCCTGATTGGTCTGAATTAAGACTACTTTATCTTAATTTCTTGAGTTAAGTTAAGTATACAAGTGAACCCAGCTTATACTTATGAGCTAGAGCTAGAATTTTTACGCATTAAAAATTCTGTTTTATGTACATACATCACCAAAATACGCAATAAAAAATATTCTTCAACATCACAACTTGTAACTGGAGTATATTTAAAATGAGTAATTTCGAGTATGAGAATAAACTTCTGCTAATGATTCGTCAGTTTTATCGCCATTAATTTTAGCCTTAATTCCAAAAACATTTAAAAACTTTTTAGCCATTGGCTTTCTTTTTAGTGGAACTGTGACCATTTTCTTTTCTAATTTCTCAATTGGAAATTGTAACATTTTGTGCATTTTTAGACAAAATACCTGCTTTATGTAATATAACATTGTTTCATGCATTGAGAATTGATTCTGGCTACATCTATCAAATAACACAGACAAAGAAAAGAAATGTAACACTGTCGCTTCTTTTCTTGGAATTTTGTTTTGTTGGCAGTCGCTGGATTCCATAAGGTCAATACATGTCTTTGAATTCATCATACTATTGTGTTCTCCATTCTTAATTCTAGACCAAAAAATAATGTTCTCTAACGTAATGCATGTTACAAAAATACAGTGGAACCCCGATATAACGTCATTCGTCGAGACCGGCTGAAAAATGACGCTACAGAGGGGTTCACGCTTCAAGCGAGCAATGTTACACTGGGGAAAAATAAAAATGACGTTAGAAAGGTGTTTACGCTATATCAGAGTTCGCTATATTGAGGTTCCACTGTACCTCAAAATTTACCGATACCGGTATGTCGCAAAACTGATCAGCAACAGGCAAACTAAATTGTGCTAAACTCAGTTTTTCCTGTATGCGGGGGAATACAGTAAGGCACTCTAAAAATTGCTAGAATCCTTAAAATCTTCACCCATAGTCACTAAGTAAATGGTGACAGCCTTTGAAAAGACATCTAAGTAATAATAAGAGTCAGAGTCAGGGTTAACAGACTGTGGTTGTATGTACTCTTATATGAAAAAAAAGAAAGAACTGCAAGCAGTTGGAGAAATCAATTTCGCTCGTGCCAACAAACTTTACCCTCTTCGCCTTCCATTGGCTTGCCTTGAAATGGTATTGCGTGCCAACCGATACAATTGCTCTCTCTTGGATACTCACTCTGTCCAAATTTATTGTTGGTAATTGTGAAGCAACAAACGTTGAGTCGATGAGAGTGAGCGACCATGACCAGATGGCAACAATCTTCTCCTTTTGCAAAGTTTATTTATTTCACAAGCATTTGGTTTGTGGTGGATAAAGGGATATAAGTATGAACTGAAAGACCTACAGAGAGCAATATTATCAAATGTGACGTCACAGACCATGTAAATGACAGAAACAGATAATCTTGTGAATTCCGTAAATCGTGTACTAATTCGTCTAGATATAACGAAAACCCGTTACAACGAACAAATGTTTTGGTCTCTTGAGCGTCGTTGTAACGGGGTTCAACTATAGTATGGAACTGACAACAGAAAAATTAATTTTTTAGATCCATTTTCTGTGCTTGGATAGTATTGTCATATAAGGATTTTTGTAATATAATGTCTTGTGACAGGTCGCACATGGCCTTATAGTAACCGCTGTCCACCTTAAGCATAATACACTCAATCACTCCATATGTCTGTTTCCCATCATAATGCCAATATAAATGAGACAACAGCTATTTCAACACAATAAACAAATCCAAACTATAAATCAACAGTACACTTAGAATGATCAATCTTAGTCAGATGCTAGCACCAGATTTTTTAAATTAGAACCAAATCTATTACACATTCTAAGAATGTTTTCATTTAAGTGGAAGTCTTCGACTTGCTTTAAGCAATCATTTCCAAGCCTTGGTGGACAAATTTTGCACTCAACTCATGAGATCATAAAGGATATAGAACATTTCAAGTTGAGTCAGACAATTTGTATTATGCAATACCATCTTACAATACTCTAGATTGCATTCAAGAATTGCACTTGTCTAGAAATAGATCTGACATTCAATGAATACAAATGATATAAGATTATAAAAAAAGTAGAATCACCAACTCAGTTTATTTTATCCTTGAATCTCGCATGAAGATCATCAATATGGTCATTGAGTCCATCATTTATGTTTACCTAACTTAAGAGTGAAGAGTTGTTGAAAGTAGAAGACTTAATCTGACTCAGCAATTGAGATATGCTAGCAGCAGACTTTTATGTAAATTAAAATAAATCATCACATGACTGTATCATAAGTTTTAATTTCAACTATACAGTGGAACACCTTTATAACGTAATTGAAGTGACCCAACAATTTATTACGTTACAACCGGGTTTAAGTTATAACCGAGTAAATTAATACACAATTTGTATGTCTGGGAACCAAACTTTTTTGACGTTATAACGGGGTTTACGTTATCTCGCAGATTCCACTGTACTTTATTTAATCTAACTTGTAAGTCACACTTAAATTAAAAACCTCGATTATAATAACTGCACACGAATACAATCCATGGCAATGTACAGTGGACCCCGTTTATAACGTTTCTCAGAGACCGGCTTGAAAATGACGTTATAACCGAGTAACTTCCTATAAACGCTTATATAGCTGGAGAAACAAAAAGCGTTACGTTATAACCGATTACGTTATAAACGGGTTCCACTGTATAATGAATTTTCTTATTTTTAATTGGATTAGCAGTTTTTTGATGTACGATAATCATATCTATATCTATATCTAATCAGCAGGTTGTGTACAGTGTTGAAAAAACTATTTAACCGTATTAAAATTATTAATGTTTCACTATCACTAAAATTTTTTCACTAGTTTTTCGCTAACATCAGAAATTAGAAATTTAAACTTTTCTTAACAAAATCTTCAAAATGTCTTTCTTATTTTTATTGTTTGTAAGTTTTACTAAATTAAATCAATTTTAAAATTAAAAAATTCAAGTTTCCTGCACGATCGCATGTGACACGTCAATCACTATTCTGTCGCAAATTGCAATTACTGTATCAAAATATGACGTACATAACTAGCGACACCTGTCAGCGAAATTCTTAGCCCTATTTTAATCAAAACAATAGTTTCCCTATTTTATTTTAAAAGTACAGCGGAAACCGCGAGTAACGTACTTGTTTATAACGTAAACCTCGTTATAACGTCAAAAAAATTTGGTTCCCAGACATACAAATTGTGTATTAATTTACTCGGTTATAACGTAAACCCTGTTATAATGTAATAAATTGTTGTGTCCCTTCAGTTACGTTAACGTTATAAAGGGGTTTCACTGTAGTGAATTATTAGTGATCGTTTTTTCAACACTTGTAATCTATCTAATCAACAAATAATAAACCTAATGAGGTTTTCACTAACAATCAACTAAACCATATTTCCTTTCACGCTTTATCTCCCAAGGTCAAATATGAAATATCTAAGTCACTGTATAAAAACCAGTTTTTCTTTCTTTCCTTCCTTCCTTCCACTCTGGGTAATTGTGTTTGCCAAGCCAGCGTTGCGTTCAAAACTCGGATCAATTTAATAACAAATTGAATGAAAACTCAAAGTTGAACAGCGAAATACCAATCTCGCTATGTAATCAAAACCGCTGTAATAGAAGCAGAAAGGAATGCAGAAAAAATTCCATCGATTTCCATCGTAGAAAATAGTAAACAATTATTATTCTCTTCGAGTTATGCGTTGACGGTTTCCATGTTATTTCCTTTCCTTTCCTTCGCTTCATCGTATCGATCGATGGCAACTACATTTTTACCTTCGGTAATCGGCCAAGAGAATTATCAACTCTCTTATCTATTCTAATGCTGCCATGTTCGAATCAAGTGCAGCGCCATCTGGTTTTGAAATTTGCAATACCCGATTTTCGCCTCATGTTTCCTATGATTGCAATTTTGTTAATTTTGTTGTCAGCCAAACAATGTCGAGATAAATTGTTACAATAAAAAATTTCGTTATATCAAAGAAAACTCGACATAACGAACAATTACGTTATAACGGGGAATCTGATACAACAAAAACTCGTTATAATTTTTCAGTATCCTGCGTTTTGTTGTAATAAGGTTTGACAGGAGAGTTGAACCTCATTACACCGAAATCCTCATTATAACGAACTACTTTGAAATTCCTATACTAATTTATCTGGATATAATGAAATCCTCGTTATAACGAACACATTTTCGGTCCCTTGAGCTTCCTTATAATAAGGTTCGACTGTAATTATTTCCACAATATTTGCTAAAGATGCGATTTAAATTAATTGCCGGTATCACAATTCCCATGCACCTAACAAAAGCAATTAGGACGAAGGGAAAAAATAAGAATCTCGAACCGAAACAACACACGAATAAAAAGACATAATAATTGGGACCGATAACGAGCAGTTGATCGATACAAACTCAGAAAGAGATTTACACTTGAATGCTTCTCCTCTTTCAGCAAACTATGGCTCCATTTTACTGGAAGAAGCCGATATAGATTCTTTGATTATATTCCCATTTTCAATGGAATTTTCACTTTAAAGGGAAGTTTTTCGTTTAAAATAAAAAATGGTCACAGAAACCTATACCTAGTTTTGAAGCCCTTTCTTTTCTCTATAAAATGACATAAATGGTATAAATTTTTCGAATTTAGTTAATCTAGTAGAAAATTAGAACAGTTATAAATAACTGTTGCACATGCGAGGATCTAGATCCAAGAACAAGTTCTTGAAATTCAATTCTCAAACTCAAACAAAAAAAAAATAAGATTTAAAAATCGAACCCAATCTGAACCAAGAACTAGATCTGGAATTAAATTTTGACAAAATTCCCATAACTCCCCACCCCAAAGGAAAATTTCATCACAAATCTAATGATACAGGTCAAACCCTGCTATAACGAACTGCGTTATAATGAATTCGTTAAAAAATTTGTCGATCTAAAATCTGTCTATATTCGGATTAACTCGGTCTAAAATGAAAAATGTTATAATTATAATGAAATTGTTGTCAGAATTTCGCTATAACGAAATTTCAAAATAATAAACCCCCTCTATAACGAACCATATTTCATTCCCCAAGGAGTTCTGTATACAGTCATTTTTAAACCTCCATATTTAGATACCCGAAAAAAAAAATCCATTTCAAAGCCGTCGGAGTTTCGCAAGAGAAAATAAATTTCCTCAAAATCCCTAATGCAAAATGGATGTTTGCACCGGGCATTCGAGATGAGATTATCTCTTCTCTCCAGACGCGGTTTAAATAAACAAAAGGCCAAATTGCCTCGTGACTTCCGGTGTTGGCTCGTAAAAAAAAAACAGCAACAGCCATTCGACTAATTCGCGTGGGCGCCGCCGCCGCAAACTTCAATTTATATTACAACGACGAGACCCGACTACTAAATACATAAAACACCCGCGAGGGGGCGCGGGGGGCGGTTAGAAATCGATGCGGGGAATCGATTACGCAAACGAGGCGACCCGACCAGGAAAGATGATGACCGGTTTCACGGTCGTGACTCCGGGGTGCACGCGATCTAGTTCTCATAAAGTGAGAAAAAAATGGCTTCCATTGAGCGACACGCACTGGAATTCATAACGGCGCTCTCTCCGAGAAAAGCTTTGTATCGTGGGTGATTATCGCCCGCAGTCGACTGTGAAATTTCCTGACTTTTTTTTTTGTTTGTGAAATTTGACGCTTGGTGGTGGGAGTTGTGTTGTTTTGAGTTGGAATGAACTAACTACAGTGGAACTCGTTTATAACGTAACTGAAGGGACCCAACAATTTGTTACGTTATAACCGGGTTTACGTTATAACCGGGTTTACGTTATAACCGAGTAAATTAATGCACAATTTGTATGTCTGGAAACCAAAAATTTTTGACTTTATAACGGAGTTTACGTTATAAGCGAGTACGTTACTCGTAAGTTTCACAAGTGTAGTATAAATATCAAGTACAGTGTAACCCGTTTATAACGTAACGTTTTTTGTTTCGCCAGCTATATAGTGGAACTGGAACCTGTTTATAACGTACTCGGTTATAGCGTAAACCCGGTTATAACATAACGTTTTTTGTTTCCCTAGCTATATAAGCGTTTATAGGAAGTTGCTCGGTTATAACGTCAACTCGGTTATAATATAACGTTATTTTCAAGCCGGTCCCTTGAGAAACGTTATTATAAACGGGTTCCACTGTAGATCAAGATCATCCCAAAATTTGTAATCTTTGTAAATACAAAGTAGAAATTTTTTGGGATAGTGATTTCTGATTCTGAAAATCTGTTAAAATCCCAGCAAATCTCTGTGAATCTTTGTTAAACATTCCTACAAATACATTACATATTCCAAGAAATCTATAAATCTTCATCAATATTTACAAATTTTTGAAAATCTCAATAATCTAAAAAATTCTAATAAATCCATTAAAAATCTCAACGAAATCTCTTTGAATCTTTGCCAGTCTTTACACATTTTAGCAAACATTAAAAACCTTTTAAAGTTATTGTAAATCTCTAAAAATCTGTTAAAATCCTTGTAAATATCTAAAATTCTCTTAAAATCTTGTGAATCCCTGTAAATCTCAAATCTCCAGACAAGATAGAAACCTCGAAAAATCCCTCCAAAAACATTAAAAATCCCATCAAATCTCTATAAACTTTAACCAATCTTTACAAATCTCAAACCTTATAATATAACCATAAACCTTAAAGTGAGTTTTCAAACTTGAGCAAAAAAAAAATATTTGCTTCCACTTTGTAGTGTAGTACAATAAAAACGCAAACAAAACAAAATTGTATATTATATAATACTTCGAGTCAAATTTCTCTTTACATCAAACAAAATTTTTAACCGGAAATGCATTAATTTCTCGCTTTATAACATTTCCAGTCAAAAATGGCCCTATGATCCAGGAAGTCCAGATGCCCTACATCTAATCATTTAAAAAAAATTCTCACCAGAGGGCGTTGAGTATTAAAAATATCAAAAAATAATTCATTTAAATCCTATTTTAATATTACAAAGTTTACAAAAATAAAAACATTTTAGATATTTTTTTAAAAATTTAAAAAATTAACCACTAGATGTCGCTCAGAAACTCCCCCCCCCCCCCACCAAAAAAAAATGGTGTTTAAAACCTCGCTCTATCAACGCAAAAATGAAACAGCAAAACACAATTTAAATATAGAAGAGAAATTTATTCGATATATATCCAATTTTTTTTTTTTTATGTTTTATGTCATTTTTGATCCCATTTTTGGCATCTCTAGAACGCTAAAAGTCGTCGACACCGTACAATTTCATTAAAATGCATCAAAGTATAAACAAACACGGAAAAAGCAACAAAAAAAAAAAAACTTATAAAACGGAACAATAAATAGATAAAAACAAACAAAACAACGGAAAGGGAATAAAAAGATACCCGAACAAGGCCTCGATCGATTCAACGCACGCACGGCACTCACTCGCTCATTCGCACTAAAACCGGAACCGGAAACGGGAAATCGACCAACGGATGGATGGACGTGGTTGTGGTTTGGTTACAGTTAAAGGTACGACTTCGGATCGGTCGGGAACGGACACATTTATTGCTCGATGACACCCGCGAGTGTCGGGATCGAAAGAAAAGAGTCGGATCGGATCGGTTACACGGGGTTTTTTTAGACACGACAGGGTTCAAATAGACGGGTGTTGCTTTGTGACGTCGTTTCAGCAGATGAGCGACACCTGGCGGCTTGGGCGCCACGCAGATACGGCTCGGGTCCGGAGCTGAAATAAGAAAAGTGGTGTTAGTGATTTTTACTCTGTGATTTGGTGGTGCAAGTGTTTGCGCCGTTAGCGACTCGGGTGTTTGAAGTGGTGGAGTTTGGAACTAAAGGATGGGGAATATGGTTTTTAGGTGGAAATGAATTGAAAAGTGATGTTGTGTTTTGATTATTTTCATCGATTTTGGTTAATTTAATTAAAAAAAAAATAAAATCGATTCTTGGTGTGCTTAATCGATTTTTTTTAAATGTACTATATTTATTCTATTTTTGTTTGCTGATATCGATTCTTATCTACTTCACCGATGTTTAATCGATTTTAACAATTTCTCTTGATTTTATTCATAAAATTCGATATTTTCACCCAATAATTGAAATTTTTAATCGATATTTTCAATTAAATTCAATAAAATAACAAAAATCCATTACTTGACATCAATTTAGCAACAATCAATTTGATCAATTCCAAATCGATTTCTATCAAATTCAATCCATCGCAACCGATTTCTCTAACTTTAATCGATTTTTAATCAATTTGCAACACTTACACACCACTTCCCAACTCCCACTCCCACTTCCCTAACGGGCAAAAAACCAATTACCTGCTGCATCTTTTCAAAATCCAGATACGGTCTAGGCGTGGTGTGCGCATGCGCGTGATTCTGTCGATGCCGCTTCTTGGGCGTCACGTCGAGCGCGGCAGCGGCGGCGGCGGCGGCGGCGTAATGACACAGCTTGGCCGGCGGCGACGCACACCGCTCGGGCCTGTGCGCGCCGACGGGCGGCGACGTGCAAAACTCGATCGGCAGCGACACGGAGCTCGAGCGGCGCGTTAGTTCACGCACTTCGTCGTCCGACGATGCCGAGCTGTCGGCACCTGCGCCCCCGAAGGTGACGCTGCGGCTGCCGCGGTTCGCCTGCGACCATCTGCGCTTGCTTTTGTTGATCACTTCGAGCTCTTCTTCGGAGCTGTGCTGGTCCCCGGCCGCCGATTGACATTCGTCGTGCGGCCAACCCGACTTTTCGTCTTCGTCCACTATCGAGTAGCCAAAGTTGCCGCAAGGGGGTCCCGTATCAGCTTCCATCGAGCCTGAAATTAACGTTGATAACGTCAACACTAGAGAATACTGAGAACCGGAAGTTACAAAATTCATCATTTTTGAGAAAGATAAATTGAATGTTAAAATAACGTATTATTGAAAGAATATTAAAACGGAAAATTACAATAAAAATGTAAAAATAATGTTGGCACCTTAAAATAACAGTGTTATGATACAATTGTAATTTTAAAATGTCATTGAAGTAACGTTAAATTGTTGCTATTACGTAATTTTTGCGATTCAGTAAACTAATAATAATTTAATGTTGAAGTAACGTTAACAGAATGTTGAAAGAATACTAAAATGCCAAATTCCATTACCATATAAATGTGAAAATAATGTCATCACGTTAAAATAATAGCGTTATGACACAATTGTAACTTTAAATTGCCGTTTAAATTGTTTGCATTTACGTAAAATGATTAAAATAACGTTTGAAAATATTGGGGCACCATCATTTAGTGATAATAACGTTACAAAAACTCTAATTAACGCTGAAATTGTCAGTACGTTAACTTAAAAATAACGTTAATACAACATTAAAATAATGTAAATCTTCTAAATAACTAAATACAAAGTTAAAATAACATGAAACATCAAAAAAACCGTAAATACAAAATTAAAATAACGTAAAATACCGAAATAACGTAAATATAACGTTAAAATAACGTAAAACATCAAATTTTACCTCAAAAAAATCCATTAACACCAACAACAGCCTTTACCATAACTACCGTAATCCAACTCCCGTTACAACGAACCAACGTTACGTCAACGTCGCAAAATACGCCAAACCCCCAAAACCACCGAACTCAGCATTCCCATCACAAGACAACAACACAACGTCAACTCACCGATATCCGAACTCGCTCCTCCGCAACACGAACGACCGATTCCCTCGTCCGACTCCGTCACCGTCACCGCGTCGCGATCTTCGCTCTGACACCACAGAAAAGAAAGGTGTCGGCCATCTTGATATTTTGGCATCGTTTCAAACCCCGTTCGATCGCACGAACGACGCGAAACGCCACCAACAACCATCCGAAACCACTCCGAAATTAACTCCCCACACAATTAACTCTACAAAACCCCGACCGGTTGCGATTTCCGCCATTTTCACGGAAAAACTGCTAAAAAAACGAATTTTTCCGCTTTTTTCGCCCGTTTTCCCTCGGGTTTTCCCTCACCTGCTCCTCCAAGGTGTGTCCGCGGAGTTTGTGCATCAAAACCCGGAACGACGACGACATGGAACGAGACTACGAACGCCCATGAGCGGTACGAAACT
>JAQFZP010002620.1:0-12936 GCA_034695745.1 Geophilus truncorum | reverse complement strand
ACAGAAGAAAAAAGACAAAGAAATCTTAATCCAATCAAGCAATAAATAGTTGCTTTCTAATTGGTACGATTCAATCGAATGATGTCGTACCACATGACTTACACAGCTTTAGTCAGTTTAGAATCAGTTAAGTAGCTTACCTAAAGCTAGAAATGTTTGTTTATAAAATTTTAATCTAGTTTAAATTTTCAATAGATAAAGTTGTCAGTCCAAACTGGATATTAAGAATTTTAAAGTTAAAAATAAAGCTAGTTTTTCCCCTTAATGGAAACTTGGCAGCAATGCCGCCCACTAACTTAACTTCAGTAAATCTCTAGATACGGTACATCACGAAATAAAATTAACTTTAAAACAACTACAGTAATGGCCAGTTAAAATTTAAGCTGAATTTAACAATACCATACAGACTTTGAGGAAATTGAGATATAACATATTATTATGTACCGTATAAATTATAAATTACACGTTAAGCATAAGTTTAACATGAATTTTGTCAATTTTAAATGTAAAGCTGATTGTTGCTTACGTTTCTCTATTACTTTTAACTAGGGTTTGAATGATATCAAGAAAATTGGAAATCAGCCAACATCCGAAATTGCAAATGAAAAAACAGCCGATACAGAATCTAATTTTTCAAAAATTTTACAAGTCAATTTTTTTAATACTGTTTTTACAAAAATGTTTATGAAATTAAAAAATGTAAGCATTAAAATTTAATTTTTAACTGATTAACTACATTTTAGTAATCAATATTAAAAAAATAACTCTTTTTTTGTATGTATTTATCTTGCTTTCAAACTTGCTATTGAATAACATTTATTTTCGTTATATTTGCAATACATTTTTAATAATACACATATTAAAAACATGATAATTTGATCACATGACCAAAACCATCTTTGAACTAATTTGGAACAGACAGCCAAAATATTGACCAATACCGATTTTAAAATCGATCAAGCCCTACTTTTCACATTAATCAAATGCCAGTTAACTTTAACTTTCATTCACGAGCCCTAACGATTTTAGTAGTCTTAAATAATTAGCAATTATTAAGATCATAAGTCTGCATCAAACTGTCAAAAAAAATATCTATATTTAAAGCTTTAAAAATCACCTGACCACATAAAATTTAAATAACATTTTCCCATTTTTCTAATTTTCCTAACAGGGAAAGCAGAAGTAAGATTTGTTGTAGTCTACAGCAAGTAGCAGAAAGAAGCCAAGTGTTTTTTCTCAACTTTTAAGTTGATAACTGTTAGCTGTTGAGAGTTGCAGCAAGAGTGAAAACACACTTAGAATGTAGAGAATGTCAGCCACAGCTTCACTTTCAGCCTTCCTGTTTTCCAATTGTACTTGGCATTAACCATGTTTTACACGTCCAAAGAAAACCACACGAGATGTTGGAAAATAAACAAGAACTAAGTTCAACACTTTTCAACATGCCATTTCCAGTTTGCACACATCAATGCAAGTTGTGTCAATTTTCTGCAATAGCTGTCATTCAATAAATCAAGGGACTTGTTTCCATTAGTTTAGTCACTGCAAAAATCTGGTAATGGATAGCAAATGGTTTGTAAATCAAAATTCATTACGAGTTTTGCAGTGGGTAGCCGTGTAAGTGCAGCTTAAAAATTTCACTAAGTAGTCACATATTTCACAACTAATAAGGTGAAACCACCAACTGCATTCATTTTAGCTTTCGCTAATATTTTTCTTCTTTCTTTTTAAAGTTGAAGCAGCAAGGTTTTCGGAAAGCAGAAACCGCAGCTTTCAACTACCGTATTCCGTTTAAATTTGTAACTTAAGTCTGGCTAGACTACTAGAGGTCAAAGCCAAGTGAAACTCTTTGGTCAAGGCGTGTTTTTTTTTTCCTTTTTGCCCAATCACAAATAAATATTTTAGAAAATGACCCTTGAGTCACTTTATCTTTTTATATTGTCTTAACACTAAAATTTATGTTACAGGTAGAAGAGATTATAAGAGTGTTCAATTACTACTACAAAATATTTTTTTCAAAACTGAATAAAGTGATTTTTCAGAGATTAAACACACTTAGTTTCAGAAATATTGAAATAACTCCCCCGTTATTAAAAATATTGTAAATCAATTTGATAGATAAGAGAGTGAGTTTTTGCTAAGTTTATTACTTTTCTAAAATGCTATTTGCTTTTGCCACAAGCCTAGGTAGCGGTAGTAGGTACTTTTTCTACTTAACCCATCGCATGCGGCCTCTAAAAATAATATTTTCACTCTATCACAGTTACAATTTCATGAAGTAACTTTTCAAAATAAACCAGACAAGCAAATTCGTTCAAACGCATCACAGCATTGTCAAGTCCCTCTAAGAACAAACCAACATCCTTTTCTATCAGCAGGAGGTAATACCAAAACGAAACAATTCCAACGGTGCAAATCCTCTCTTTATCCCACCCCCATCCACTCCCTCCCGTTACCAATCCTGAAAAAAACCCAGAAAGCAAGAGCATCATCGCACACGACGTTAAAAACAAGTTCATATCTGCGGTAATTTAATATTCCATTAAAGCTAATTCTTATGCAGCGACGCAGATGTTCGGCTTTGACTGGCAATTTCGAAACGAAATTAGAACTGTTTCAATTCAGCATGGTCAATATTGACGCAAATTCTTTTAAAGGCGATAAAACTGCGCGATTTATCCGGACGGCAAGCAAAAGCAGCCCCATAAAACCCCAGAGAGACCGAGCCGGTCGCCGCGGCGCTAAAGAGATGCGCGTTCGACTCGGCGCGAAATGCCAATCGAGCGCTTCTGCCGCTCGCCTCTTATCTGAAGGAAAAATCACAATTGCTCCGTTTTCTCTCTCATTACGAGCAAATATGAGCTTTTAAGTTGACTCGTGAAAACTCTCGACTTGCATCGTTGCTGTAGTCGTTCTCGAATCAATATCACCACGTGTTTTGATTCGCGACTGCCACCAACCGGTCTCGGGCTCGATTGAATTTAAATGGCGTTTTCATCAGCGTCGACGAGAGACACTCGCCGTGCAGTTTACACCAATTATTCTAATCTCGTTTCATTGCTCCGATGAACTCAGAAACAGCTCATTATGCCGTGCACTTGACGTGCGTCTGGTCACTTATTCATTCGTGTCTATTGCTGCTCGGTCAGTTTCGCAATTTGCCGCCTTCGATGATCTAATCGCAGCTCGTGGACCACGTTACCACCTCGTTGTGTCTATCAATCATTGTTTGCTAGTGGCGTGCTTCCACTGCAGAGTTGATATTTATTTCCAGGTTTCTGGACAATGAATCATCTTGTCAGCACTGTTCGACAGTATTTGTCAATTTCATAGATAAAAGATGATGAGGTGGATGTTAAACAAAGGGCAATTTTTATTACACATTAAAGTAAAAATTCATTTCACCGCCAAATGTGTTTAACAGTACAGTAGTTCCTCAAATAAAGTCCCCAAGCGTTATTTACCAAATTTAAATTTTCCCACGACCTATTTGCGACCCACGAGTTATTTAAAAAAAAAATTAATCAGAATCATTTTCACTAAATGAGGCTTCACCTTCTGACAAATCAATGAAAATCTCGTTTTCTTCAGTTTGCTCAATGTCTTCATCCATTTTAAGTTGAATTTCTTCCCCAGAATTAGTATTTGTAACATACAGACAAAAATATTAAATTGGAATTCGAATTGAATTGTAAACGAAATTTTGAGATTTTTTTTCAATTAGTGCTCGAATGCCTTAATTGAGACCCTCGGACTATTTAAAAAAAAAATAGTTTTTTCCCACAAGCTAATTGAGTCCCAAGCCCAGTGCGATCCAAGCGTTATTTTAAAAAATACGGTAATTCTAATAGAAACTTTGCGCACCTGACACGGTAAAACGTAAATATGTTACGCACAGATAGTTATCCCGAGCAACGCTATAATTCAATCATTACACAAATCTAGACTAATTTAAAGTGACTAATGAAGATTTTTATGCTTTATAATAAAAATGAAGCTACGAAATAAACTGTAATCAGATTATATCAATTTTTAATAACAAATTATCGAACACAGTTTTTGTGAGCCGAAAGTATGTTTATAAGTTGATAAATTTTCTGCGTGTAAGCGTAAATATTCAACAGCTTAACGTGTTTACGTCTATACATAATTTAAAAAATAAAAACGTGTCTATTAACTTTATACACCCGCATCTATTTGGTGTGTCTAATAAATGTTCATGTTTTGATTCTCAAGTTATTTAGGTTGTATGAAATAATTTAACCATTGCTGTCTATTGCTGTTTTATTTTCCCATAGTCCCAAATTGTCCACGTTACCCTTAATAATTCCAGGGCTCCACTAACCACCATTAACTTTCAAGTTGCAATCTTAATAATTTACTACCCTCAAGGAAATATTACATCAGGCAAGTGATTCAATTTTAGACCATGCCTTTCATCATTTTCCATCCCGTCTAGATATAATCAGTACCCACTAGAGTATTACAAAGATCACATGTAAGACCTTGTTCCTGAGAGACCTTTATCGCAATATTCTTTAAACTTGATAAACTACCATAAATAGTAAAGTGTGTAATTCAAAATTTAGTAAAAATCTGCGTAAAAGAATTGTCGTCAGCTGTCTATAATCTAGAGTGGTGAACAGACAGTCATCATCTTGTTTCCATTGATTTAGATATGTCACTTATATTGCGCATGCTCAGAAAGCACCATTCCTATCCTTAGCATAGTTTAAACGTTTAGGGAAATTGATATCCACTTTATATGAAAGTGACTTATTTCACTTTTTCTAATATAGTGTCATATTTTCAGTTGAAAAAGACATTTCATGAAAAAAAATGACATTTGTTTTACTGTATTTCTCAAATAGCGCCCCCATGGCCAATTAGCAAAATTGATTTTTTTTTTCAACTCTTCAAATTCCATATTTAAAGGTGTTGAGTGTTGATTTTAGCATTATTATTGCTAAAAACAATGCTAAAACACTCTTAAAAACTGCTGATATAACTATATAGTCAGAAACGTGTGTTTTGAACATTTTTAACGAATTCGGAGGTGCATTAATTGAGACCCATGCCCTATTTGCGACCTAAGCGTTATTTCAAAAAATACGGTAAGTGACTCTATTTTGAAATTAAATGCACTTATTGGCATGTTGACAGTGCTATCACTATTTATTAGTAGTGATCGATATGACAAACAGCTTCCCTACTTTTGTCAAAAAGTATTGCAGAGTATATAATTTTATAGTGACGCTATGAATGAATTTTTCGGTTCCTTGAGCTTCGTTTTAACAGGATTCGACTGTAATGTTAGTAAAAAATCGTTTTATAAACATCGCTTTCAACACTGCCTAATATAGTAATATTGGCTATAGAATTTTTTATGACTTATTTCAATGTCACCTTTAATTCGAGAAATACGTACCGTACTATAAAGATATTATTGATCAAAGCAATTAGTTTAAAATAGTAGTTCACAATTTAAAGTTTCGAGTTCGCAAACGAGTAAATTGCAAATCACAATTGTGATCAATAATTCTGTTTATCAACTGGCTTTTATTAAGGGGCTCAAATTTAATCCAACTCATAGTGCAAATTAAAATTAATCAGCTTTTAATTAACGTTGCTACAGTATTGAATAGTCCAGACTTAAAACCTTCTGGTTCAGTAGCTACTTAATGGGCAGAACATCTTAAGAAAAATCTTACATTGTCTAAATCCATGGTTTATTCAAGCTTAACCCAAGAAGTTATGCATGCAAATGCGGATTTTTATTGAACAATGTTAAACAGACCAAATAATAAAGTGAAAGAATTAATATGATTCTGTATTAACCTTTAAATAAACAAAAACTCTGCAGATTCACCTTCAAGCTGACCTGCACTTTGCTTTTGGAATAGAATAAATTGAGTGTAAATAGAATAAAAGTTGCTCGCAAAACTGCAAACTGCAGTCAAATCTCATTATAAGGAAACGCGAGAAACCAAAAAATGTGTTCGTTGCACACACACACAGAGAAATAAGGAAATCAATTTGCACTTAATATCCTGTGGCACACACTTTTTCTGTTTGGTAATGCACGTCTATTAAAGTGTAAAATTAAATAAATGTTTAAAATGTAAAAATTTGCATATATAATGGTATCTGTAATTATTTGCCAATTTCACAGCGCATGGCACCAACCTGGCGGTTAAGATGCTAACTAACAAAAATATGATATGGTAATACCGTTGATAGCAATACCAGTGTTGGCATTGCCAGAAATTGGCGTTATATTTTAAACAGCCCGGCACTGTATTGTGACAAGCCTTTAAACACGCATCATGTAGGCTATTTAGCAACGTAAATGATGTCATCGCACGTGGTTAGAGATGATCAATTAAAACGCAATGAGGCACACAGATGAACGAATTGTGGTTGCGCTGTTAGCATTACAGATATCATTAATTTTATTCAATTTACATAGGCATTATCCAGATATTACGATAGAAACTTTGCGAAAATTAACATATACAGTAAGTGTGTATAACATACACCATATACTATAGTATAAATTGCATGTTAAATATAAGTAGTACATATTAAATTGTTGCTTAAGCTCCCACAAAGTCCATAATTCATAATTTTAATGCCAGCTTACACTTAATCAAATACAGTGAAACCTGGACCCGACAATTTGTTACGTTATAACCGAGTAAATTAATAGGGTACACAATTTGAATGTCTGGGGCCCAAACTTTTTTGACGTTATAACGGGGTTTACGTTATAAGCGAGTATCTTACTCATCAAACATCCCACACAACAACCAAACTTTCGTCATTAAAAAAATAATAATAAAACCGTCTTATCACTCTCAAACCCATCCGTACCCTAATTCCCAAAACAACAATTTAAAAATCGATATTCAAAATCACTTTTCGATAAATCCACCCTAAGAAACCATCAGACTGTTGACCGAACGTGCGCAAGTGCGGTTTTGCCTGTCTCAATTTGTTATTTAATAGCCTACACAACAACAAAGTCGCAGCTTTTCCCACTTAGCTTCTATCTGCTCGCAACACACACAAACACGAGCAACAAAACAAAACCCTCCGCAGCAGTAGCGTCTTAACGTAGTGTGCGAAATAATGATTTCTTCCTTAATTAATGTACTTTGTGTAATTAGCGTTATCCCGTGAGCGTGAAGTTCGTATTAAGTTTTCCATTTTCTGCCTCATTATCCACGGGGCGAGAGGAAAGGAAAGGAAACGAAGAGACGCTGCAAACAGGTGAACGCGCGCAGCGTTCACCTTCTTATTTTTATGCGGTTCGCCTGTGCCGTGCCTCAACCTCTATGATTCATTCATCACTCGCAGGAAACGGAGAAAAAAAAAAGAGGAAAAAAATATAAAACTTGCATGCCAAATTGCAGTCGCTCAAAGCTCGCTTCTTCCCGCGCAAACAAAACGCATGAAAACGGCAATTCCGATCGATTCATGCGGAAAACAAGCGCAATTTCCAGGCAAGGGATACCGACAGTCTCTGCCATGTTGAAACAATGGGGTTTTTTACTTAGGATGTTGTTTTTCACTGAATTTTTTTTTTTTTTAGTTATGTTTTGAGTTGTTTTGATTGTTTTTGTACTCACAACTTTGAATAACAGCTGCCATGATTGTTCATAAACGACTTCCGGTTTAGTTGGATTAAAGATAATACCGTTATAAATATAAAAATCGATAAAATTCAATTCTTTCGATTTTACTTTTTTAAAACTTCCAACTGCTGCCATTTTTGTCAGAAGTGTATACGGGGGATGCGAGCAACTCGCGATGTGATTGGTCGAAAAGACTCGATGTTCAAAACATTGAAATCGGATGTAATTTCCGATTTCGTACTCAGACGATAAGTAATAGGATTAAAAATAAAATACTCACCGTTTCGATCGAACACGACCTCCTGACAATCATTCGGCGTCTCGGTGCTGCACCTGAATACGGCGCCCCCTTGCGTCACGTTTGGTTGACGGGTATTGGCTTGTGGCGCTCCCACTAACAACCTGGAACGGTAAAAAAAAAAAAGTTTCTTTTAATTTCGGTTTCGGAGATTTATAGAGAGAATTAAAAGCGAAAGGAATGAAAAGTCATTATTCCAAATACAAAACAGGTGCCTCAAATTGGTGTCTCGAGTACGCCCCAGGAGGAGACGCTCTGCGTTAAAACGAGGCGGAAATGAAAAAGCTCACATACTGGTACTCTGCTTTCAAAGTAAAGGCTCCAATAGAAGTCGAGAAGAACCGTGTTTTATTGGTTTTGTGTAACATCAGATCTTTAAATTAGTCTTAGTGAAGTGTCATTATGTGATTTTAAAAAAGAAAGACTTGGCAAATAAAGTTGTATTGAAGAAACCCAATAATGCACATACATCAATCTGTTAACCCTTTCATTACCATTTAAAAAAATACATTTCACATAACTTGAATAGGAAATGCATGTTCTAGTAAACTACGTTCTGGCTAAATTCGGTGTACAAAAAATATTAATAATAAAGTTATAACCTTTGCAATTTTTCTGCCCCTTAAAATCCTAGGTGACTTTTTGGTTAGGCTTTATAGGAAGGGTTAATTTCATGTCTTTAACAAGAAGAGTTTATAAACCAACTAAAAAATTAAAGCAATAGTGTGTATACTTGTGTCTGGGTGATGTTGATTTGTTGTGTGAAATGTAAATAAAAGTTCAAATGAAAGTTGTAAACAAAGAGTGCTTGCTAGTGGCTATAGTTGTTTTCTTGTTTGCTCTGAAATTTGCTATTTGTTTCAGCATTGATGTTAAACATTTGAAAACTTGTGTTTGGTGTCTTATTTGCCTTGGATCGGTATAAAATTTGTAACTTAAAACATGTGTATTTATTGAATCAAAATTTCATCCCCAGATGGCTTTTCCTCCATCTTCAAAATCTTCAATTTGGGAAAACTTTAACGTGACACTTTTTACACTGAAACCTAAAAAGCATTTAACTTTGCGTAGCTCCAACAACTTATTACAATATTAGAGTCAAGATTCGACTCCCCTGGTGCCAGCTTAATGAAATCCGTCCCGTTCTTCCACCCAGTGGTATTCTCGCGCTCGCTCTTTGATGTAACGCGAGACTTTAAAGAAAGATGGGATGGGAGCGAGTAAAGAACTATCGTTACCCGCCCTCGAGTTTCTCTGGGAGTAGAAATGGCCAAAACAGGCGGGGAAGAAGTTAACCTATAGCCGCGTGAGATACATACAGTAAGTGAATTTTAAGACCGGAGAAAAGCGGCAAATTGTATCAGAAATTGACCAGGGATTTGTAGAGAAAATAAAAGATAAAATTCTTTCTGTCAGTTAAAAATTATTTTTACACTGATTAAAAGGTGCTCTGAAAGTTTTGCTCTGTCTAAAATGGTTAAAAAGATACAAATTGAATGACCTTGAAGATGACCATCAAGGTCAAAGACAACTTAGTCATTGCACTTGTCACACTCAACTTTCTATACAATGTCATTATTAGATCCAATCTATTATCAACAGTTATTAAAATATAGTGGAATACTGGAATCAGACTTTTCGATTGTCGTACTTGTATATCAAATCGAAATTGATCAAGGAATTGTGGAAAAAGAAAAAAATTCTGTGACAGTTAAAAATGATTTTTAGACTAATCAAAAGGTGCTCTACAAGTTTGTAATTGGAAGTTTTGCTCTATCTAAAATAGTTAAAAAGATACAAATTGAATGACCTTGAAGATGACCATCAAGGTCAAAGATAACTTCACCATTAAATTTCTCACACCAAACTTCCAACAAAACCCCATCATAAAATAAAATCCATCTTCAACTGTTCTCAAATCAACAAGCAAGAATTGCTTTTTAGTCTCTTGTCTACCAAAACCCTGCAATTGATAATAGACAAATAGTAAACTTTTACACTTCAGTGACAGATTTCTCACACAACTGCAATTTTTTTTTTCAAATCCACTTGAACCATTGTGTCTTTGCAAGAACCAGATGTCTTGCGTTTGTCTCCATCAATAAACCAAATCTAGGGCTTGGATGGATGGTTAAGTGTTCGAGGGGAGGCATGGATGGTGTCACGACCTCTTAAGCCTCTGTAATGTCAATCATTTTTGATTGACAATGCTTTTTTCAAACATCTGCATGCACTTTGAAAAGACCAAAAAAAAAGAATTCTTGTGTTTTCAATGAAGTTTTAAGCTCTTTTGTTTTGTTTTTTTCAATTCTGATTTGATGTTTCTACAAAATTGAAAGCTCAGTATGTTATTTGTTTTCTCATTCATATTTCACGTGGTTTTCTGTTTTGAGATTATGTGCAAAGTTTGCTTTTGTCTTTGCTCGAACAAACAAAAACTTTTCCTCTCTCAGACTGCACTTATTTTCAACAGCTGCTTAGAAATCAACTGTTTAACACTTTGTGGGAGGAAAGTAAACAAGTGGTTGTCTGCAAACCACAGAACATGGCAATTTGCAAAAAAAAAATTGAATTAAATTCTTAAAAGGAAAACAAATGCAAGTTGGCAATTAGGCCTATAATACAGTGGATGAAACAATTTTCCCACAAATTGCAAACTTTAAAGCAAATGAACAAGTAAACAAACAGTAAGTTATTGTGTTTGCTGAAATTTAATTGAATAGATTGGAAGAAAATAAATGTCAACATTGGCAACAATATTAAAATTTTCGTGTAAATATCCACAAGTCAGATGCAGTTTGTTTTATCGTAGTTTCAATTTTTAAGAGCTGAAGTGATGGTTAATTATTAATGAAACAATGTTTTAATATTTTTTTGTAGTTTATTTTATCAAACTGTTTCAACTGTTTAAATCTTGAGTTGCTTTATACTATTGTTGCAACATTGTGTTTCTAACAAATGGTGCAAGACTGTTTTGCTAAGTAGTGTTTCACTATTGTTTCATTAATAGTTGTTAAAATATTGTTTTACTATTGCATTATTATTGTTCCAACATTGTTTCATTACTGTATTGCTCATAAACACTAAAAATATTTCACTATTGTTTCAATCACTTTTTAAATATTGTTGCCTATCTTTGCACTAACAACTGTTTCATATTGTTTTAACATTGTTCAACTATTGTTTCAAAGCTGTTAATTTTTTCATTATTGTTTCACAATTATTTCAACAATGTTTCACAAATTCAACAACACTAATTGCATTCTAATTCTCATTACTCAACATCACAACATTAAATTGACATTCACAACTTAAATTCAACACTTTCACATTAGTTCCACGACGTTAACCTTTCGAACTTTTTCAAAGACCTTGTCCATTGCCTCGGAACAAACACGTGCCAAAAGAAAAACTTGAATTTTAGGCCTATTGTTAATGAGAAACGATCGAAAAATTGCGATTGGATACTCGTTGTGGTGAGATACCGTATCTAGAAAGGTTTAGATTGGGTGTGGCCACAAATTTCTCGCTTCACATGTGCATCACACTTGACTGGGCGTCCCATGGACTCGTTGCGCCCCCTGCAGGAAACGAGTCCTGCGGGAAATGGTTGCCCTTAGGAGCTTTTCCAACAGATGAAAGACGTCTTCAAAGCTTAAGGGTGACATTTTTTTTCTAACCACAAAAGATGCTCATCACAGATCGATCGGAGTTTTTTTTTAAAGATGAACTCGCAACAAACTTGGCAGATTGATTAGTTTTATTGGTTTTAAACTTTCAAATTGAAAAAAAAAATATTGTTTTATAATATCAACAATGATGTAATGTTGGGGAAAATGATAATGTTGGTAAGATATAAAATTTTGTTAAGAAACATTGTTAAATGTTGGTAAACTGCATTTAATCTCATGTGAAAACAATATCAGCATTTTTGTAATGTGTGGTCACATTGTTTGAACAAAGAAAAATAATAATAATGTTCAAAAATTTAAATACTGGTTAACTGTTTAAAAAATATCAATTTTGTTTTTAATAAAACAATTTAGTTAACATTGTTGCAACATCGTTATAACTTGTAACCTTAAAAAATATAATTAAAAAAAATGTTTAAAACCTCAAATTTCAAAAAATGCAAATTAATTTCCATTTTTTAACTTTAAATTCCAATCTCCTCCTTAAACCAGTCTCAAAACACTCACGACACTTAATCTACATTACTTATACCCCCATATCTCCAAAAAAGAAAAAACGGCACAAAATTTCAAAATCAGCAAATTTTTTTATTTCCGCATTCCGCCATTCATATGTGCATATGTGGCTTTCCTGCAGACCAAAGTCAGTGAATGATTGTATAGAGCAAGAACAGATCGTGTTTCACTAACACAAGCCACAAATATTCCCTACACTCGCCATTCCTTCCCATCCGCAAAGCCATAAATAAAAAAAGAAACGGTTGCCCACAAAAATCATGGCCTCAGTCCAATATTGCACTCTCCACCGCGCCGCGAGAGGTCGCGACGAAATGTGCAACCTCCTCCAGTCCATGATTACGATATTGAAATAAAATCTTGTTATTGGTCATTGGCAGCAGATGTGGAGAAAGGAAAAAATGAGATAATGGCACGAGGTTTTTGTGCCTCTGGTGTGAACTGTGAATGTAGATAACAAAGTATGAGAGCTTAAAATCAATCCACAACTCACTTCGTGGCACCAGAACCCCAGAACAACCTCTTTTTATTACGATTAGATTTGTTTCTTTTTTTTTTTTTTTTTTTTTTTGCAGTTTGGAAGTAAAGACGTGTTTTGGGGTTTGTTGGAATGGAGTTTTGGGTTTTATTAATCTCGATGTGAAAATGTAGTTGTGGATTCAGGTGGGAGATTGTGATGAAATTAATCAAATGTGTGGGTGGAAGGTAAAGGGAGAAGAGTTTTGTGTGTTTAGTGATGGAAGAGATTTTTTGGGGTTTAGATGTTGTGGGGTTGTGTATTTGAGTGAGTTTT
>JAQFZP010002619.1:0-12947 GCA_034695745.1 Geophilus truncorum | reverse complement strand
CGCGTCATCAATTCTCGCGCTCAGCAGGCGTCACTTAGGAGCTTTACGACTTATTTAACGTCACTTGCTCGCAAACAACAAATTCAGGCTTTTCGGGTCATAATCTGCTTTCTGTGCAGTACATAATTCACAGTAAATTCGTTAATGTCCCGTTTTTCTTGCCGTAACGCATAATTTGTCTTTTATCGAGGCTATCGCAGTGATTACGTTTTATTATGATTATTGTTTTTGAACTTTATATTCAGGATGACAGTTAAAAAGAAATTATTACACTTTATTGGATTGTAAATATTAGGTTACATTTTTTGAAAAAAAAACAACTATTGACTTGTATATTTAAACAAATTTTGATTTGATTTAATGGTAAAAAGTAATAACTGATTTTAGAGAGGTGGAGAGATGAGAAAAATTGTAAAAATTAACCAATTATTGGAGTCGTAAAAAAACATAAAAAAAAACCTATTTATTTATAGAAATTCGATGTAAATTTGAGTATTTGTAATCTAAAATTTGCGATTTCCATAATAAATAAATTGAAAATACTTGCAAATTTAATATTTTGCATTTTTTTAACTTTACCCGCGATTTTCACTAAATGTTGACATGTGACGTCATTGAATGTAAACAACCGATTATTTACCTTTATTTGTGTTAATTTCAGCCGACACCCGAGAGTTGTCTATCTGATGCATATCGGGATGATGGATGAGGATTTGCAACGGGTGTTGTTTTTCCTTGAAGA
This sequence comes from Geophilus truncorum, assembly GCA_034695745.1. Classification (NCBI taxonomy): domain Eukaryota; kingdom Metazoa; phylum Arthropoda; class Chilopoda; order Geophilomorpha; family Geophilidae; genus Geophilus; species Geophilus truncorum. Next base: position 12,205 of record JAQFZP010002619.1, on the reverse strand, counting down.
AACTTTGCGAAGAATGCCGGGTTGGACCCATCAGGGCATCCTGAAGCAAGAATTGCTCTCGGCGCCTATCGGTGGCTCGTTCCATCGCATTTTGGGATCGTCGTCACCCGAGAAGTTTGCCGACTTTCTCAAACGGTTTCCTAACATATTTTGCATCAACAGCAATGCGAACCAGTGAGATTTTATATACGCATTTCAAGTTTTTCAACTGGTGCAAACTCTATTCGGAGAATCAGAAAAAAAAGATTTTTTCTACAATTTTTGCTTTTAGGCGATGAAAATTTGATGTGGCTAGTGATCGAGGCGGTTCTGCTTTTTCGGTTCCACGAACAGAGTTTAAGGGTGAAATAACGTTTGGTTGACTGTCAATTACGGTCGACTGATGAATTTGATTTTTTAAAGTATTTTCGTAATAAGAATTAAATGTAACAAAAATAGAACTTTAATAATTTTATTTAATTTAATAACATAAAATTAATAAATTAAAAAAAAAAAAAAAATTACAAGTCATTTTAGTAATTGCTTCGAAAATTTTTTACAGACTCGTTCAGCTTTCGACGAAAAAGCGGAACAACTACCAAGTGATCGGGCCAGAATTCCTTGGAGGAAGCGGAGATTTTCTGAAAAGCGAAGAATGCGTCGTGGGTAACCCGGAACCGTACCTCGGCGACATTTCGCTGGGCATTCAAAAACCGAACGAAATGCTGACTCCGCCAGTCGAATGGAGCTCTTCGTTGGCGATCGTACCTGAGATGAACGACAGCAAGTTCGGATATCCAAACCAGGATCGGTCAATTCTGTCTTCGCCAGTTCAGGGCAACTTCCCGACTCCGTGCACTGGCAACAACCACTTTCACGGTCGCAACGGCAGGGGCTGGGATCCTGCGGGCTTTCCATTTGCTGATTTCCAGCAAGCGTTCGTCGGTTCAAACTGGAGCTCCGGCAGCAACTCGTTGAACCATCTTGCCAACGGCTGGGATCAGTCGAACATGGTTCCGAATAATCAAGTTTCTTACCACGTCCTCACGCAGTTCAACCAGCAACAGCAAGTCCAGCGGCAGCAGCACCCGCCGCCGCCGCCGCCGCAACACCAGCGCTGCACCTGGGACGACGGCGGCTCGCATTCCCTCACCGAGAGCCTCAAGAACTTCTCGATCGAGAACGAGAACAACTACACGGCGCCGTCGTCGCACTCACTGCCATCGTTCGCTGGGCCCACCAACAACGCCTCGCACGCCCCATCTCGCTGGATGCCCATCGGCACCGACGGCTCGCTTGACGACTTCGCCAACTGTCATCAGAGGGTGAGTGAAGCCAACTTGCTGAAGAACGTGCCCAGCGTGTGGGACGACTCGCTGCGACCGCGCAAGCCAACCACTTCGGCCCCGCCGTTCGTCGACGCTCAAGACCCAGTCCCCATGCCCTACAGGGTGCCCGAGCCCATCGAACACCACGCGGCCGCCAGCAGGAGCTTCAAGGAGTGGAACGTACAAGAGCAGCCATCGTTCTCCGGATTTCCCGTCGCCCCGCCTGCCAAAACCTCTCAGCAGTATTACGGATGGAAGCAACCGGCCACGCCGACCCCCATGCCCGAACCGCCGCTCGCCGAGTTCTCCGGTCTCAAGCAGCTTTTAGACGAAGAGAACTGCGAGTTGAAGCTGGAAGAAGCGCTGCCTCTCGCGACGCCGGTTGCGCCGTTTTTGGAAGCAGAGCTGCCCAAGTCGCCCGAGCACAAGAAGCCCAAAGCGAGCTGCACCTGCAACTCGACAGCCACGAAACCTCAGGCCGAAAGCGCTCAGCCTTCGACCGCCGGAACGCCGAGTCAAGCTCTTGCAAAGACGGCATTGGCGCCGGCTACCACGTCGGCGACAGCGACGGTCACAGCAACGGCGCCTGAGACCGGGACTTCACCGCCACCGATATCGGCACCGGCACCAGGAACGGGAACTGGAACTGGAACGGTAACGGCGACAAGGACTGGAACGGGAACTGGAACGGGAACGGGGACAGGAAGCGGAACAACGCTGTCATACGCAGAAGCGCTACGCAGCAACACCCAGAGGCGGCGCAACGACTCAGACAACGGCAGCACGTCGTCGTGCAGCGGCAACATGGCGTCATCTTCGTCCACTCAGTCCACGCTGACCACGACCCTGTCGCAGAAGCCGATGGCCCACGGATTCGCCGAGCGGTCGTCGGCCAAATCCAGAAAGACACTGGACGGACGGTGCGGCAAGGTGGAAAGCCTGACCGCGTCGGACGGCGTCCTGCGACTCGGCAGCGGCAAGGTCTACTTCGACAAAAACATCTTCTTCGACGGCGGCAAAGCGACGAGCGACTTGCGCAGCTGCCTCAAGACCAACGATACGGTGTACTTCGACGCGACGCCGGCCGCGAGCGAGCACGAGTGGAAGGCCACGCTGGCCTGGATCGGCAAGAAGCTGAGAGCCACCTCACTGTCCACTTCTTCTGCCAGCAACTCCGGCAGCGGTCGCACGACCCTAGGGTTGTTACTAGAACGCCATCCGAATGCATTTAACGGGGGAGAGCAGTCCGTTTGCAATAACAACAACGGCAGAGCTCACAAGGCGGCAGCCAAGGATCAGGGTTCGGCCACGTCGGCGTACGAGTGCAGTGTCGAGGGCAACGGCAAAGTGGCCAAGCTGCACGCTCACTTCGGATTCATAAGGAGAGGGAAGAGGTTCAAGGAGAACGTTCACTTCAATCGGAACGTTTTTTATGCAAGTGGCAATCGTGTAAAGGAGCTGACTGACACACTGAAAGAAGGGAGCAGTGTCAACTACATTGCCGTCCCCAGCAACAAGAAGTCATGCGAGTGGAAAGCCGTTCTCGTCTGGACAGGCCCTCGTCCCAAAGTCTGAGATTGCAGCCAACCAACGACACTCCTTTCAGACCCCAATTCTTTCTCTCATTTTCTCCTTTTATTTTTGATATAATTTTCTGTCTTTTTATTATTATTATTATTATTCTTTTTATTTTTTATTTAATATTATTATTGTTGTTGTTATTATTATTATCTGATTTTTTTTTTTTAGTAAAAAAGGAAAACTCTTAATTTAAAGATGTAAGACGTCCAATTGTTTGTGAGTTTGTCTCAGAGTTCATGAATCAAACCACAGATTTAATTGATTAAGTAAAAAAATATATACAAAAATGAAAAATGAAATTTTTTTTTTATTATTATGTTTAATTTAATAATTTTTTTTTAAATATTTATTAATTTCGTTTTTTTATTATGTCAACCAAAACCTGATAAAATTGTACGTTTTGCTTTGATGGAGAATTAAAAAGTTTAAAACTCGGCAGAACACAGATTTTGGGTTGTGATTTTATATTGTATTTGTTTATTGTTTTTTTTTTTTAACTTTTGTATTTTCAACTTTGATTTTGTTGTTTTCATTTCAAAGACATTTCCCCTGTGCCTTTTCAAGCAAAATTGTAGTAAAAATTTCATCTAATCAACTTGTTGTACTTAAAAAAGAAAAATTAAAATCATGTAGTAAGTTATTTTCACAATACAAATTCAAATAAACGAAATAATATTAAGAATATTATAATTTTGGGGGAAATTATAAATAACATAAAAGAAGTCGAATGAAATGCAATTCCTAAAAGAATAAAGGCATAGATTAAAGTACGTGGACTGTTTTGTTTTTGTTTTATAAATTTATTTTTATTTTTATTTTCTGCTATTTCTAATGGGAAAATTAATTGGCATAACTCTTAATTAGTTGCTACTAAAATCCGAAATGTACTACAGCACTACTTTGAAATTGCACCGAGAGAATGCAGGATAAGCCTTTCCTAAGGTAAGTTGATTGTAAGAAACACGCTAACTTGTAAGTAAATACAGTCGAGTCCGTGATTAACGACATTTAAGGGACCGCCCGAAAAATATCGTTATAACCGGATTATTTGTACGAAACTCAATAAGTTAAATAAACAGAAATGACACACACTTGAGGAATTGGTAAATCAATTTTTAGTATTTTCGATCTGCAGTTTGATGTTTCAAAAGTGTTTTGGGGAATATTTGTTTACTTCGATTGCAAATGCACAAACAAAAGTTGTTGTCTGTATTATCAGATATTGCAATTAAATATTTAGATTTAAGTCTTTAAGTGTAAGTGATCGCCTAGTAAGTCATTACTTCCAACTTCCACTAATAAGTACAAGTCATGCATACTTCCAACTTCCATGACCACTGAAAATAGACATTACACTCAATACTACTCGCACAAATTATTATGTTATAAAAATTCTTCATTTTTAACAGTAAATATATTACCCTAATGATATTTCTAAGGTAGTTTAATGCTTTTAATTGTTACAGCACAGGCTATGGGCTTGATGCAGTATAATCCATAAAATCATCTAATATTCTAGTAGAGTATTAAATTATTAAGAACAAAATTGGTTAAAATATTACTAAAGATTATACACCCTCCTCATCCTCAGTGACACTTTTGTGAGTATAACAGAATGATGAGGAAATGCCTCATTAAATTCCATAATGTACTCAAATAATCTTTTTCGAAGAGGATCAACACAAAAAAAATTATATGTTCACTGCTAAACTCATTGCCCATAATTTCAAGTCTTCTCTGGCAACTGTCATTACCGGTACCTCATTATTAATTAAACTTTTACAATTTACCATCAGATCCCACCAGCTTCAACAAGCCCTATCGCCATCTATTGACAAAATTTCGCATCGAACACCACAGCAGAAAAGGTAACTACGTTTCGATTTTACTTTATTATTTCTTTTTTTTTTTTTACTTTTTGTCATGTTAACTGCAAAAAACAAGTCAACAAAAAAATAATCGATAATAAGTTGAGAGTTGAGATAAATCCTGGCTAAAGCGCCAAGTTATTCCAGAACTCACTTGTGTTTTTAACGTAACCCGACGACGCGCGAGCGATTCGTGAATTAACATGTAAGTGTACACAGCTATAATTTTTGAAAGAGCCAAAACGAACAATTTTATTCCGCTCTACTCGCACGGATATAACAATACACACGATAAAAGCCGCGCGCTAGTAATCATGTGACCAGAGCCGTGATGTCATCCACAACAGAGCAGAGGAAGACGCCATTGTCGTTTGTGCGAACCACAGCTGTGTTCTTGGTATAGTGGAACGATAAAGGCTTACCAAGCTCTTCAGACTTGTTGGAAATGTCGTCGCCGAGTGCGGGCAAGAGGCGAATGGACACTGATGTGATCAAATTGTATCCTAAATAATGAATTGCTAACCTTTTTAGGGTTTTCGATGGCGTAAGAATCCCATATTGATGTTCCATCTTTTCAAGGTCGCTTTTATTTTTTGTGCTTTTATGTGACGAAAGGATTTAACACCGGGATACACTGGGTGTGCGAACAGTTAGCCCAGATTTCGCCCCGTTTCGTACTATGCTCCGCGTCTGTTGTTACACTGCCGATCGTTAACTGAACACTGAACCCTCAACCCTCGTACTCGTACTTACTTCTGTACGAGTGTCCGACTGACGGAAAAAAATTCGTTGGCTCACGATTTTTGACAGATAATTTTAGGTGCATCAAATGGTCGTGAATTATGTAAGGGGACTCGTGCCAATTATTTCGATCGTTCATTTAAATGGGAAAGCGAATGACACACGTGAACTTGCAGCGCTGTTGCATTGCAGTGCAACTTTTGTTTACTCTTTCTGCAACTTGCCGAATGCGAGTGGACAAATATATCGCACCGAGTATTTCAAAAGTTGTTGATGTCACGTTACGGTGCCGTTATTTATGCACCCAGCTATTTTGAGGGATGAGCCCGATGAATTGTGCAAATCTCTTGTTTTTATGGGCCAAGGAAGTACAAAAGCGTTTTTAAATCTTCATTTTTACTTGCTGTAATTTGTTTTTGCAAGTGAAGCTCGATCTTACACTTGAAAGTGGTGATTTTTTTATTTCTTTTACCACTTTGCGAGTTATTTTTACATATGGGGGATCGAGCAGGCATTACCTCTACTCTTCGACTGTGCACAATGCCCTGTGGTAATCTATATCACATTTCTGGTTTTCACCAGATAAATGAGAAATTAATAAAATAAGATTAAAGTAATGGTTTAATATGGTATTATGTTAAAAAATAACATGAAAATAAGCTTTTTTTTATGTCAGGGTTCGCGAGGTGAAAGTCTCGGGTCGCCAGTGACCGTGGTGGCCATTGTCAAACGAAACACTTGACTTTTTTTGATTTTATTTAAAGGAAATTTAAAATAACATCAATTATTTGTGGAAATTTTTTCTTCCTAAATCGTCAACAACAAACTAAAATTTATAATTCATAAAATTTATTAATTAAACGATGAATTTTTAACTTGTTCACACGAGCCACTTAAGACTTCTCCTTAGAAAATCTCTTTATCAAAGTCAGAAGACATGTTATAACTTAATTACACAAACACCCGATTTTGCATCATCCCTGAAACCCTTTAAAGCTACACATTTCACGATGTAGCATCCGATTTTGGAAATCAATATTATCAGTTCGATCAGCGTGTTTTGAATTTAATTTTAATTTGAAACTAATCCGACAAAAGTTTCGTCCCGAAGGGAAAAACCAATTTTTTTTACCCTAACTTACCATTTCTTTCAATACGTGACCTTAATTCTAGCTCAGAATTGAAAGTAAGCACGAGGTGACTATCCTGGGTGGCCTTAACGAATTTTGTGTCAAATTTTACGGACCACGTGGCAGTAAGTAAATTTATAGTTAAAATTTTCAACACGAAATGCTGGGTGGTTAATCATAAAATGTATACAAAAATATTTAAATTTATGATGATTTTTTTTTTGCTATATCAGCACCTTACGAAGGCGGAATTTGGAAAGTACGAGTACACTTGCCCGAGCACTATCCATTCAAATCACCATCTATCGGATTTATGAATAAAGTATATCATCCTAATATTGACGAAGCGTAAGTAATTCTGTTACATTCAATACCATTAATCGGGGATATTCAAACAGTTTTTGGGTTTGTTTATTATTTGCACTTGGGTGAGTCAGTGTTAAAACTGGCTTAACTTGAGATCCACACATTTTTTTGTGTCATTTTCTCTTCAATTCAATCGAGAGAATTACAAGTTTACCCAAGTTCAATGTCTGACTATCCTCTGACAAAGAAATCACGCTTTTCTATCATTTGTTTTATGGTAAATAAGTAATATATACGAAATTTGGGGAAGTTAAGAGAATGCCAGTGTCGTAGCTAAAAACATTTTGATTTTAATATGTTTGATACTTGCAGAGCAAATAGATGGAATCAATCCAGTGCTAGTATTTAAAAAAAAAACTAGTACCTTTCATTTATACGCTGAGATAAAAATGTGAGTAAAGTAAAGCGCTTAAGAAAGATCAGCTGATTAATTGCGAGATAAATGTCACAATGAGGTACATGGGAGTGCAGTTTGTTGACAATGCGTGTCAGATGTCACACAGTGCAATGTCATTAGCTGTTTGATATTGTAGCATTTGAATGAAAGCATGACAGGATGTTAAAATTTCTGAAAATACAATAGAAAGAATTTGGTCAAAGGTCACTGATGAGTTGTTAATAAGTTTGCCAGTTGATTATTCATCATGAAATTTAAGTTTGAAAAATAAAATGCAATATGAGAACATTTTGAATTAATCATACTTGCAGATTTGATGGGCACTTACTAATAAATAATAAAATCAACTGGAAATACCAGAGTTTATCATTGTGTCAACAACTTTTTATATATAGAAATGACAGATTTGAAAATTGAAAATATTTTTCTGATTTACCATACAAATTTCTATGACCCAATGTCTAGATTTATTATGAAATATTTAAAAATAAAACTGAAACCAGTTCTAGGCTGCATTTGAATCTACTTCCTCTTGAAAATGATATTAATTTTGAATCACCATGGAGTCATGAGTCAGCTTGAGAAAGAGAATTTGAGCTGAAAACTAAATTTTTTTTTCTTGGTTAAGAGAAGGTCTTATCTTGAGTTCTCACTTCTCTTAATAGAATCACAGCTTACTGTTCCTTCCTATATCAAGAAAATGCATGCAACTATCTGATAAAGTCATGGCATTACCACAAGAAGCTTTTATCTTAAATTAGATAAATTTGGAAAGAGTAGTTTTGCAAGCAAGTTTTAAGGCCAACTTAGCCAGATACAACACCTACACAATATGGGATAAGTCAGGTTTTACTAAATACAGTAGTGGCATTCATAAAACAACTTAAGCAATTTAATTTTGCATAAGTATAAAATGTATGAAAAATTTGAAATTCACAAAATTTTGCATAACATTTTTTTGTTGTAAATTTACAAACTTTTATGAATGCCATTTTTAGTCTACAATAAACGGGCATTTGATGGATAGGGTGAAAATAGCTCAATTAGAAGAACTGCAACGTACTGCAATTAAATTGCCATCAAAAGATCACATGATTAACCTTGATTTCTAAATGTCTGCAATGGCGAATTGGCGATCAAATCACCAGTTTAGTCTACTCGTGATGTTGTTAATGTACATATGAAATAAATCAATTACTCAGTCACTCACTAGAAACTGTAAATATGATAAAAATAAATAAATAAATAAATAAATAAATAAATAACAACAAAAATCGAAGCGCTATCATGTGACATTTACTACTTGGCATTCTCGTATCTTTAGCAGTTATTTCTATGGCTCGGTGCACGTACTGTAATTCGCGTAATTCGCACATCGCATGAACCAGATTCCAGATAATGGGATTTTCACAAATGAACTGGAATCTGCTTCATTGGGGTCGGTACCGAAACTGTAATTTACAGGTAAGGTAAGGTAAGATTTGATGCTTAAATGTAAAATTGCTGATGTGTAAATGGGATATGATTGATGGGTGTTGCGCAAAATAACCGCGACTCAACAGACGCTTAATAATGTGTGTGAACTTTCTCTTTAAAAACAGATCTGGTACAGTTTGCCTAGATGTAATAAATCAAGCATGGACTGCATTATATGGTAAGTTGACAACCAGTTTGCCAAAGTTACCTGCACTAAACAGGTATTCTAATAGTTTTTCATTGTGATTTTTGATACGAATGGGGGAAAATTCAGAGTCTTTAATTTCTTGTCGCGGTGTTTTGTGACGATATTTTAGAAATATCGATTTCGTGTGATACTAAATTGAAGTTAATGGGAATTTTAGAAGTAAATTTTTAGATTGTTAACAAGTGGGTTATGAGTAAATTTGCAAGTATACTCCGAAAGATGAACTTTTTGCGAGTTGTTCAAAATAAGTTGATTTTTTTTCTTTTTTGTTTCCAGATTTGTCAAACATATTTGAATCTTTTTTGCCCCAACTTCTCACATATCCCAACCCGATCGACCCGTTGAATGGCGATGCGGCAGCGATGTACCTTCACAAACCTGACGAATATAAAAAGAAGGTGCAAGAGTACGTGAAAAAATACGCGACGGAAGAAGCGTTACGTGAGCAAGACGACGACGATTCCAGTAGTGAGTCTTCTATGTCCGACTTTTCCGAAGACGAAGCACAAGATATGGAGTTATAACAAAATGCTTTGGCCGGAAGAAGTCGCGTGCCAGCAATTAAAATAAAAAAACTGAAAACTAAATCGGTAGGATCGTGCCAGAAGTAAAATAGTAATAATAATTAATTATTATAATAATACTGACAATTTCTGAATGGTTGATCCTTGTGAATTAAGAAGACATGATTTTCTAAATCAAATGGATTTACGTACCGCATTGTTTATTTTATTTTATTTTATTTTTTGTAAATTCTGCTACCTGTGATTTTAAATCTGTATGCATTATTTGTTGGCAGTTTTCGACTAAAAATTTGAAAAATCGGCAAGCAAATAAAAATAAAAAAAAAAAAGAAAGAAAGAAAGAAAAAAAAAAAAAAAGAAAGAAGAAAAAAAGAAAAAGAAAGAAAGAAAAGAAAAAAAAAAAAAATAGAAAGAAAGAAAAAAACAAAAAACAAGTAATGCTCTTAGATGATTTGAATAATTCAAGCTGTTGTGGTTATGCATAATTGTCAAATTATCGTTATTTTCCAATTATTTTTATACCACTATTTTAATAATAGAATAGTGAAACCCGAATGAAAATTTTGTCGAATTTCGTTTGATCTGTCAGTTTTTTTTTATTTTAACCAGTTTTTGGAAATATTTGTTCTCGAATTGTTTTCGATTATTATAAACCCAGTTCGATACGTTAATACGGTTTTAATATTGTTTTATGTGTTTTATACGCATTGTATTAAAATTAAAATTTCAATTTAAAGAATACGCTAATTGATAAATGTTGAAATATATGTGTGTTATATGCAGGATTTAAGCAGAAATCCGTTTACAGTGATCTTGAAAACGGAGGACGAAACAATCGAAAAATACTACTTCAATGGAAGGAGATTTTTTTGAAATTGCTGTATATATTTTTGAAGTGTCGCAAATGGTTATGTTTGAAAGAAATGTAGGTTGTTGCGATTTAGATGTAGTTCTTTTCTTTTCGTTCATTTTTTCAGTTATTTAAAAAATTATTTTATTTCAGTCAGGCAGTTACAGAAGCATCTCTATGAAACATTTGAAAGCAACATTAATTTACCTATTTAGTGTATTTTTCTCGTAATAGCTCATGAATGTGTGATTTCTAGTTTATTAAAAATAAGGCTTATCTCATGTATTCTTGTATTCACTGACTTTGAATTTTAATTATAAAATTAAATCTGTACAGTGTACGTTAGCATTTATGGTACATTAATTTGTGTATGCGCTGAATGTTGGTTTGCATTTATTTTTTATTTTTATTTTATTTTATTTTATTTTATTTCATTTCAGTCACTTTAAGAGTGGGTTTTGTTTTTTGTTATTATTATTATTATTATTTTCTTTTTTCATAAGAAGTTCTCTGTCAAATATTTTGTTTTAAGAAAATCTTTTAGTTGCTATTCTATAATTGATACACATATAGGGATTTTGTAATTAAATTTCGTTTTTAACAAAAGAGAATTTCTAAAAGAAAGGAAAAAAAATTGTGTTACTTGTTTTTGCGCCTTAAATTTTATTATCCAGTTAATTTAGCTTTCATCGCTTGCATTTCTGGTCGATTAACCGCGAATTCATAAGCTAAAATAACATCAGTTTTGAAAATAAAGCTTGAAATCAGACAGGACTAATAAATCTTGAATGATTTTACTCCAAATCTCGTCTCATGACCATCGACAGCTCAGTACCTCACGACATCTGTTGGTGAATTGGGGCATCAGCACAGGCCACAGATTACCTGAGAATAAATCTTTTAGACATATTCTTCGATTTTTGAGAGAAACATTCGGCGGTTTTGAAGGTTTGTTTAGTTCTGGTTGCGACATTAGCATCCGCCCTGTTTCCTGAGACACAGATAGTGGTGATGTGGGGTTTTTAGAATTTGTCATGAGAAAGCGCCGAGCGGCACAAGACATCGAGAAGAAAGTGATGGTTTCGGTTTCTAGTCGATTTATGTTAATATTTGTAATTTCATTCCAACATTTATATTTTCAATAGGATTTGCACTAAGATTCCGCTAAATAGTTAGAATCGCTTGATCGTTAGATTTGCTCTTCACCGATCGAGACGAGAATTCTGAAAACTTATTGAAAATCGCAGAAAACTGAATTAACGACTAGGGATTAGCTTCCTTTTGAAATTACAATGTTAAGTTTTGACAAATCTTATGACGAATTAATTTTTTTAGAACTCTGCTCAGAACTGCTCTCGGCATTGCACATTAGGAACTGGCCATATAGGCACAGAATGAAACAAAAGTGACACTCGAGCAAAATCGCAATACCTATATCTTTTCTCGTTGAAACAGGATATTAGAATTAAAAAATTGACTAAGCAATGACCAAATGGTAAAGCTATACACTTTACTGGTACCTTTTGCTCGATCATTTCTTAGCCAATTTTAGATTTTATATTTTTAATCTAGCCTAGCTTGCAATATTTTTTGAACTTGTTGCATCAAGAAGTATCTTTTTCTCTTGAAACAGAAGTGATTTGAGAAAGTTGAAAAATTGGCTCCTAGATGTTCAAATGATAAGACTATACACTTACCATTTGGTCACTTTTTCATTTTTTGCTCACATCTACTAATCTAGCAGAGCTGAACCTATG
>JAQFZP010002618.1:0-12947 GCA_034695745.1 Geophilus truncorum | reverse complement strand
AATCCCAGAGTTCGTCTCGTCTCTCATTTCGTTAGTTTTACATAGTGACCTCCTTCATGTTTCTCTCCGTTTATTTACCTTAGATGACTGGCATTTTAAATTTGTCAAAATGACAGCCATTCGACACACTTTGCATAATGACTTATTCCGTCCGAATAGCGAACGATTATTAGGAATCGTTCATGTAGCGAAAGCAAGCAAAAAAAAAAAGATGAGTATTTTGTGCATAGCCGTAACAACCGAGAAACCGTACGCAGTCAACATTTATCAAGTTAAAAAATCAGATAAAGATGTATATAAGAAAAAATGCACCTGGACATTGAGACAGCTACAAGAAGTGGACGGCAAAGACGAGAACAAAGTATAACTTTCAGTTAATCCCATCAACACTGTTTAAATTAATAATTTTTTTAAATTTTTAATTATAGGATACGAACGAATTCGAACTCAAGTTCGAGAAAGTCTACAAATGGGTTGCAAGCAACATCACCGAAAGAAATGCCTTTATATTATGTCTGTGGAAGGTGCAAAACGCTTAAAATAACGGGTGTAGTTTTATGTGATTTATTTATTTATTTATTTATTTGTGTTACAGACTTGTTGTCAGTATCTACCAAACAAGAAACCGAAATTTATTCATCTACCGCAAAATTTGTTGGAAGGTATTACACATTGATTGGTGTATAAAATTGAATTTTAATGCTTTTTATTTTTTTTTAGATCCGATACTTGTGCCCGAAGTAGAACTGTCGAGTCAACCGATCTGCGAAGAGGATGTCGTGGAAATGGAGGACTATCAAGATTTAACTGAAAAGGAAGAAATGGGTGTTGAGAGGTTGATGTCCCAGTGCGAGTTTGCGATAAGTAATGCAGAAGCGTTCACCGAACAACTGTCGAAAGATTTATCTATACTCGATGGAACAAATATTCACAAAATTATGGCGTCTGAGAAGGAGGTTGAGCATTTAATGCAGTTAATTCAAGGCGCGATCGACGAAGCAATTAAAATTGAAAATAAACTCGATGCTTACAACGAAGTTGTAAAAGTAAGTGTATTTATTGTATTTTGCACCTATTTTGTAGTTAATAAAAGTGGTTGTTTTTTTTTTTTGTTTTTTTTAATTATTTATTTTTATTTATTTATTTTTTTTATTTTTATTTATTTATTTTTTTATTTTTTTTTGTAGAATGTTCAAAACAATATCGAAAAAATGGAAGAGAAAAATCTACTTAATAAAATCCAAAACGCGAATAACAACAAATTATTAGAAGAATTAGACAATCTAGTCTCGCAGCTCGATTTAGATCACAAACATCAAGTTGCGCTTTTGGACAGCGATTTGACCAATCCGGGAAATATCCAAGCGTGCATTGCGGCTGCCAACGCCTTGCAGAAGGCACTTAACGCCAAAGTTCCTTCAGCGTTGATGAAAATGAACGCTTTCCAAGAACAGCAGAAATTTCTGGAAAAATTTCGAGTGAAATTTTCTCAAAGATTAGCTCGGCATTTAAATAACCTCTTTATTCATTTGGGAAATGAATTGGGAGCGAGTCTTAGCTTCTACGCGCCCGAGTTGACGCTTCCAAAGCATATATCGCGTCATAAAGATTTACTCGTGTACGCGGATCTTATGAATTGGCTAAGAAATGTCGAATTTTCAATGTACGAAGCGTTGGCGAAGGTATAAAAACATTTATTCTATGCGTGTGAAAATATTATATTAATGATAATTTTTATTTTTTTATTTTCAGACCTACAATTCGTCTTTGAGAAAACTTTACGATCGAGATATTAGGGAATTTTTTGACAACGCCAAACAAACAATTTCTGGGAAAAGTGACAAGGAGAAAAAAGGAAAAAGCGGTTCGAGTCAGGATTTGAATGGATCTATGGCTGTGAATAAACCGAAAGCATCGTCACTGTTGGCCGTCGAAAAAGACGTTTTTGGATCCGAAATGGACCTTAGCGAAAGACGGAAGTTCGATATGGTAACGCAAAATATAATTTTGTATTTATATTTTAATTGAAATTTCAAAAAAAATTCGTTTTTGTAGTTGTTAGAAAGAATGTTGAGCGAACTAGAACCCGTCTGTTTAGCCGAACAACAATTCTGCATCAAATTCTTCAAACATTTAACTGATAGTTCTCCACAACAAACGCCTTCTGGAATTCCGGTCGTAACCGTGACGCCGTCGGCGAACGACGATTTGATATCGCAGAAGAAGGAAAAACAAATCAACGAAGAGGTTCGACGAATGATGGGTGAATTATTCCCAGTGTTAGAGTCTGAGCTGTTAACGTTCATTGGATATTATGAAAAACAGGATGGATTGTTCGTATTTTATCGTCAAAATGTTGAAACACGTGTTTATTTTAAAATGTCTTTCAAAATTTTAGTTATTCCATGTATCTGTTAGTTCGGTTTAGTCAACACGTTATGTCCGCTCAAGATACCGGTTCGTTTCTGAGCATGACGTTTGCCAATGCTCTGGTGCAAGCAAAGCGGAATTTTGACAAATTTATGGTAAAGTTATTGCATTTTTTAAAGAAATAATCATTAATTAATTGTATTTTGATGACAGCAAGCGCAAATCAAGTCTATCGAAGATGCTAAACTTCACAAAAAAAGCAAATGTGGAATTATACCTTTCATTTCAAACTTTGAGGTAAAGAAATGACCATTTTAACATTTTAATTTTTTTTAAAACGATTTCAAACGTAAATTTTAGGATTTTGCGGAACACGCAGAAACGATTTTCAAAGATTCCGATCGCAGAATCGATTTGGACAAGTGGTACATTAAATTAGTGAGAACGATGTTCGATGTGATTCCCCGGCTCGCAAAAGAACATCCGAAAACACCCCAAGAAGTCATCATGATGGGTAAAATTGAATAAAAATATAAATAAAAATTACTTACCTGTAGTAACTTATTTTCTCCTTCCACCAGAAAATTACCACCATTTATACGCTCTCTTGAGTCAATTGAAAATAGGTTGTCTCGACAACGAAAGGAAAGAAGCGAAACAATTGTACAACGAATGGATGCAAGCTTATGTGACCAAATATTTCGGACGACCGTTGGTTAAATTAAACGTAAGAAATTAATTTATATTTACGGTACCCTTTTAAGGTTTTATTTATTTATTTATTTATTTTATTTTATTTAATACCATTTTTTTTATATTCCAGATTTTCTTCGAAGGGGTTCAAAATAAAGTAGCCCAAGGCATCAAAGAGGAAGAAATCGGCTACCAATTAGCATACAGTAAACAAGAATTAAGAAAAGTGATCAAAGAATATCCAGCGAAAGAAGTGAAGAAAGGATTAGAACACTTGGTGAAGAAAGTTGAAAAGCATTTATGCGAGGAAGAAAATTTACTGCAAGTTGTGTGGCATTCCATGCAAGAAGAATTCATACGTCAGTACAAAGCGATTCACGCTTTGATCGAGAGATGTTATCCCGGATCTATGATCACGGTCGAGTTTACTATCAGCGAAATCCTGCAGTTCTTTTCTGACATTGCGCGGTCACATTAAGAAAGAAAATAATTATAAATTTCAGTTATTCAGGTATCAAAGTATTTTATTTCGGAAAAATAATTCAAAATCTATATATCCGGTTTAATTATTTGACAAAATTGAATTTATAAACGAATGAGAACATTGTAAATATATAATAATAATGACTAAAAATATGTCTTAAACGTATGGTATTAAAGCTATTATTATACTCAACTTGTTGCAGTATTACAAAATATTACATAATAAATCACAATGATCCTCATGCGGCGACAGAATTAAATTACTCTCACTTAAACGTTAAATCGAAATTAAGTTTTTATCAAAGGGACATGATTTTTTGATATAAACTCTGTCGCATTTCTAACATGGTGTGAACGTCGCTGCGCTTAGCGATGTCGGCCATGGACAACCGCGGCATTTGTTGCTCATAGTCGTCATCGCCCTCTTCCGACTGTTCCTCATCGAAGCAGAGTTTGGGATCCAGCTCTTTGAGGCCGTAAATTAGCAACACCTGACTCAAAGTGCCGAGAAACGATTCGTGGGGAGTGGAGTAAGTGGTAAAGAGCTTCGCGTTCCACAAGTTACAAACATCGTCTTTTTCGTCAAACAATTCCAACACGTTCTTAATGTCTAAATACTTCAACAAACCAACCATTCGGCGCCCGAAGTAGACCATGTTATTCGCATCGAAAGTCGAATAATTCATCTTTAAATCGTCGTCCATTTCGAACGAAATGGTGACGAAGCTCACTTTGGAGTCGACGTCGTGCACCGCTACCGTGTGAAACAACGTGTGGGACGGAATTGTGATTTGCGTGGCGCAATTTACGTAGCAGCCGCTCAACAGACAGTACTCGCCGATAGACAAAGGTGCGTTTAAATCGCAATATTCGATCACAGCTGATCCGGAACAGGTTAGGCAATTCGGATCTTGTATTAGCGAATGCATGACGGTCAAATTGGGGAATTTCTTAGCAAAATTGTCACTCTTTTCTGCGTTACTGGCGATTTTACTGCACGAGAAATGCTTAAAAGCTAAATCTTGGAACAGATTTCGCTTGGAGCTGGAAAATGTCAGGTTTTCTATGTACTCTGAGCAAGTTCCTAGGTGGTAAAACCTGGACCAATGGAGGAGGAGAACGTTAAGAGGGGTATCGTGAAGAAGAAGGTAGAGTTTTTGGCGTATGTTTGTGAGTGTTTTGGAAGCTATCGATTTATTGCGAGCGTTGTGAATGTAATCCATGTTCGCATTTGTGCCTAATGCTTGAAGGAAGTCTTGATATGCGTCAACTTCGCACTCCAGTGGTTTGATTTTTTTGTAGAAACCGATCAGCTTTGAAACTATTTCTTTACTGATGTAGAAAATGCTGTCAGTGCAAACACCGAATCCTAAAAATACATTTAGTTTAGATATTGTCATCAGAACCAAAAAAAAAAAATCAAAAATCGACAAACAACACCTTCAATAATTGCACCCTTTAAATCCATTGTTTTGGCACTTGGCTTTTGCAAAACCTGCAAACAACCACCGAAGGTAATTACGGCGTTTAAGTCAAAATTAGCGAAAGGCAGTACGTAAACGCCGTGATCTTTACCTGAAAAACGTAAACCAAGTTATAATCAAGCATCGTAAACATAAATTTAACAAATTACCAGTTTCAACGTCACTTGGATGAGCTAAGGCAACAAATCCATGCTCTTCGAACGACCAAATGCTGTCGGATGAATCTTTAAAATCAGTTGCACGACTAATTAACATAAAACAATTTTATATTACCAGCATTTTTTCATTTACCTTTTTTAGTCTCATTCAACCAAAAAGTCTCGATGTCATCAGAGCACGTCACCATGATCCCAGGCGCCATACGTTTCAAAAACGGTAAGTAAAGGGCTAACTTTAAATCCAGCATTTGAAATATGGGGTCGCCGATGGGCAGTGGTGTAAATAATTTTCCAAGCACGGTAGCTGTCGGTAAACGTTGACTGGAACCACCGGCATGGATCAGAAGAATTCGCATTTCGAATAACGCGTCGCCGTACGATGTGTGAAGGCTGTCCAAAACGTGAAATGTTGAACCACCATTTCCTAAATTTAAAAATTAAAAGAATTTTTTTTTTAATTTTAATGGAATTTTTTAATTTAAAAAAAAAACAAAACATTGTTTGCCTATTTTAGTGTCTTCAGGGTCGCTGAAAACAGCGAAGGGGAAGTCAAACGGTAATTCTTTCCTATTAATTTTTTTTTTAATTTGAATTTCGTACGCTATTTGTTGTTCTTTATTTCTAGCGGAAATTGCAACTAAATCCCAAAAAGGTATTTTGTAGCTTTTGCACGATGTCGCACCTAGTAATGGTAATATAAAAAATAAATTGAATTAGTTTTACGAGCTTGGAATTAAAAATAATCATAAAATACCTCTAAATAAATTGTATTGAGTCAGCAATTCTTTCATGTATTTTTGAATCGCTGTTTCCTCGTTTACTTCGGTGACACATTCGGTTCTTAGAGACTTTAGCGTGGTAAAAGCCATCTGGAAATA
Source organism: Geophilus truncorum (assembly GCA_034695745.1). Lineage (NCBI taxonomy): Eukaryota > Metazoa > Arthropoda > Chilopoda > Geophilomorpha > Geophilidae > Geophilus > Geophilus truncorum. The sequence continues at coordinate 6,881 of JAQFZP010002618.1, read as the reverse complement.
AATACGTGAGTTAAATAATTGCTGCCAAAATCACAACAACACGTACCGCGCTAATCAAGTGTCACTTTCGGATTGATTTCGGAAGTGACGAAGTGCTGGCTGCCATTTTAAATTTTTGTTTCCATAACGACCACTATGGTGTTCGCCAAGGTTTCTCAAAATTGCCACTAGGTCTTCACTCAGTCTCCATCGAAGTTTCCATCTCAATTTCGGATGATTTTGGTTTCATACCGCTTTCTCGTGCTTAATAAAGAACGTTAGAAATCAAATTATGTTTTAAAAAATAATTTGTAAGTTTTAATGCCTATCTGCATTTGGAAGTTAGGGAAGTTCATTGACCGTCATACGGTAGCCGAGAGAAGCCAAAGTTCAGTTATAAAATGGTAAGAAGTTCTTAGCATAAAAACTATTATTAAAAAACAAAAGTTATTAAAGAGTATAAGAAAATAACCGGCTTACAAACTGTGATTCTAAAGCAATAGAAACTAGAGTAGAAAATATTTCTTTTCTTTCTTAAACTGCGCCATCTGCTGGCAGTTGTTGTCATTCATAAAGGAAGGAAGAGGTAAACAATCGTGACTTTTTTATTCACAATTTTTATTTAATTGTAGCAAGTTTTTACGAAGCATATTTGTGATTAATTTTAATTTTATAATCTTTCTACGTTAGGTTTTAAATCTGAACAACATGCTTGGACGGTAAAGTCCACACACTCAAGATATCACATCATGCTGCAGCAGATGTAAACACTGTCAACTTGCGAATGTAAACAAGAAATGAATTGTTTTACACACCACAGACAAAAGTGATAAAATTTAGAGTGACAACATGCGAAGAAATTTCAGAAGCATTATAAAATTAGCAGCAAGTGCCGTCATTTTTTTCGCCGCTTTTAATATAATTTCCAAATATTTCCTCAGTGATGAATCTAGTCGAAAAGACGAAAGTGAAGCGGCGAAACTCATGCCGCGAGACACCGGGTTCCAATGGGCAAAAGTAAATTCAGATTTACATATTTAATAAATCGTTAATTTTAATTTTGACATTTTTCTGTTTTACGCAGACGGTGACACCGAAAAAAATGAACGGCTCCATGATAGATTGGCATAATTACAAGCAAATAGAAGAGGAACTCAAAAGAATAGGTAATAAAAGAGTTGTAATTTGGTTTTATATTTCGTAATTCGATACGTTTTTGTTTCAGGACCCGGAGAACAGGGTGCAGCATTTATATTATCAGCCGAAGAAGAAAAACTAAAACAAACATTGTACAAAGTGAATGGTTTCAATGCATTTGCAAGCGATAAAATTGCATTAAATCGCTCTTTACGTGATATAAGGCACCCAGGGTACACGAAACGTTACTTTAGTTTCTAAATAAAATTTTAATTTATATTTTTTTATCTAGATGTAAGAATAAATTATACTTAGTGGATCTTCCAGTCGCTAGTGTGATCGTGCCATTTCATAATGAACACTGGAGTACCCTTTTGCGCACTGCCATCAGTGTTATCAGTCGCTCACCGTCACATTTAATCAAAGAAGTCATTTTAGTAGACGATTTTAGTAACAAGGGTATATTTATTGTGTTGTAAATATAAAATGAAGTTTCTGAAATGTGTTTTGTGTAAGCAGAACATTGCAAAGAGAAATTAGACGATTACTTAAAGGCACATCTACCTAAAGTGCGAGTAGTGCGAGCTGGGAAAAGAGTCGGTTTGATTCGTGCTCGGTTATTGGGTGCGAAAGAAGCGACAGGTGACGTTTTAATTTTCCTCGACTCGCACACAGAAACCAATACGAATTGGCTTCCACCACTGTTAGGTAAGATATTGGTGTAGAAGTTACCGGTATGTCTTACTTTTCTGTTTTTTGTTTTTTTTTTAAATTGTAGATCCGATTGCAAGGAACAAGCGTACTGTTGTTTGTCCGTTCATCGACGTCATCGATTATGAAACATTCGCATACAGAGCTCAGGACGAAGGTGCACGGGGTTCGTTCGATTGGGAGCTTTTTTATAAACGACTTCCACTTTTACCGGAAGATCTGGAACGACCGACGGAAGCATTTAAGTATAAAAATAAAATTGAATTTCAATTTAGTGTGATGCAAAATGTTGATTTTTTAATTTTATTTTCAGGAGCCCAGTAATGGCTGGTGGTTTGTTTGCTATAAGTCGAGAATATTTCTGGGAGTTAGGTGGCTACGACGAAGGACTCGACATCTGGGGTGGAGAACAGTATGAATTGTCTTTCAAGGTAAATACATTGCTAATAAATTTATCTCCGATTTTTTTTTTTTTTTTTTTTTTTTTTAAGTGTAATTTTTTTTTAAATTTAGATATGGCAGTGTGGTGGACAAATGGTCGATGCACCCTGCTCGAGGATTGGTCACATTTATCGGAAATTTGCGCCGTTTCCAAACCCTGGAATCGGTGATTTCGTTGGACGAGTACGTGATAATTTACATAAAGATCGACCATTACTATTTCAATGTTTTTATATAGAATTATAGACGTGTCGCCGAGGTATGGATGGACGAATATAAAGAATACCTGTATTTGAGAAGGCCACATTACCGAAACATTCCTCCCGGCGACCTGACGAAGCAGAAAGCGCTCAGAGAAAGATTGCATTGTAAATCATTCAAATGGTTCATGACAGAAATTGCTTTTGACCAAGTCAAAAAATACCCACCGATCGAACCGCCCGACTACGCCAGTGGCGAAATACGGAACGTGGCGACAGATTTTTGCATCGATACGCGTTTCAGAGGAGAAAACGAGAGGTTCAATCTCGAGAAATGCATCAAGGACAATGCACAGGGAGGCGGCGAACAAGTATTTACCAATGATTTACAATTTGATTATCGGCAATAATTATTTGTGTTTAAATGTAGCAATTTTCGTTGACTTGGCACAAAGACATCCGTCCGAAAAAGCGATTAGTTTGCTTCGACGTGTCGAGTTCGGAAGACAAAGCACCTGTCGTGTTGTGGAATTGCCATGGAATGCAGGGAAATCAATTATGGCAGTACAAAGTGGTACGAAGTCGATGTTTTGATATTTTTATATGTTTCAATTGTAAAATAATTTCACCTTTTTTTAATGATTTTCAGGAAACGAGTCATTTGCTTCACGTTAATACTGGAAATTGTCTCGATACAGATATTGAAAGAAAGGATTTATTCATGAAGAAATGCGATGATGTATCGACGACTCAGAAGTGGCGTTTTTCATTTGTAAATACGACAGCTTTACTTAACTGGTGACATGCAAACACGTTAACTACGATAACCAACAATGCAATTACTTATTTAAAACGTCTTTTCCACTTGCGTATAATGATTGTGGTTTTCTTAACACTTTTAACTCACTTATCAGTGTGTGGTTTTTTCTTACTTAATAATAATAATAATAATCCAATGCCAAAGACGAGATATTTTCAACTAATTATCAGATTTAGGTGATTTTTACAATATAAGAGTGGACGTTTTGAATGGCAACTTTAATGTATTATTTCTTTTTATACAGTTTCCTTTTCATAATACTGATTTGTATGAAAACTTTTATTCAGTCGTGATGTTAAATTTAAAAAAAAAAAATGTTTTTAAACTGTTAGGTATTATAAGTTTTTTTTTTTCTTTTTACAATTACTTGTACAAGGTCATGCAAGTAGAAATCGATCACAATTTATTGGTTTATAATGTATATTAGGTGGTAATAACACAATGTACAATTTCTTTTATTGTAAATATATATCCTTTTATTAGATGTAGAATGGGAAAATATAAAAATATAATGGGTGTAATTTTTAAATCTACAATTTGAAATTAATTTACCGTATTTCATTTTCGTTGTAAAAATATCCACTTATACAAACCCCCAAAAAAATATTTTTTTTTCTTTCTTTTTTATACACAATTATGTGATTTAATTTTATTTATAACATTAAAATAACGGGAGGGAAAAATCTTTAAAATATTGTCTAGTTCATTCATCTTTTCACGTAAAATAAATTACCGCGTTTAAATTATGGCCACGATATTTTCCGCGATTTGTTGACCGGGTCGTCGCGTGTGTTGTAAGTAATCTCAGCTTTTCGTTTTTGATTACGATTTAAGTTTATAAAACGTCTATTCGTGTTGACAGTTTGTGATGATGGTGGTGGTTTTAGCCGGTCTTCATTGTGCGACGATGTTTCTTTGGCATTGATATCTACAAATTTGTTCATCTTCCTTCCGCGTCTATTTTCTCTCCAAATTCTTTGTGGAAACGCCGTTACATACTTGTGAAACAATTTTACTAGATCATCCTTACTTAACGTATGCAAGTTAACGTTTCTCTTCGCTTTCACGCACCTCTGCAAAAAACAAAATCCTATTAATTTACACTGTAAAGAATACGATATGGCTGTTTGAATATACCTTTTGCAGTATTTCTACTAAATGAGAGCACTCTAGGAGCTCCGGAATTAAGTAAGAATCATCTACATCTTTGGCCGCATTGCTTTCCTCTGTCGCCATGTTTGTTTTGGTAACTTAAAACGTGTATATAAATTTTTTAAATTTTTAAAATTAACAATTTTACTCTTAGACAACCGCTGTGAACTAAAAAATTTGAGATAGCAATTTATTATCGGTTTTTACAGGTAAATGTTTGATTACACTGATAAACAGTGATACTATGGTGATATAGGTCAGCGTCACTGCGGCCACTGTAAAAGCTCCAAGCAGTTTACCTGAATCTGGGTTCTAGGAATAGACTAGAATTTTTATTTTAAAATGTTTTTAATGTATATTTTTCAATCAAATGTACCAAATTATTTATAATGTTTGTGATTTTTAAATTTTATTTTAATTATAATAATTTCATAATCTGACGATAGCTGGCGCTCTGCTAGAGTCAAGAAAGTCAATAAATTGTTGCAAAAGCCATCACCCTATACAGTATACTGTAGATGTTGGTCAATCAATGGGCCAATTACTGTGGTTTAAAGCTACGTAAGCAAAACTATATAATTTCTTTTCGTAATAACTCATGAATCATGATCATACCCTCGTTCCATAACTTAATCGCAATTATATGTCCATTTTCGCTATTTTTTTTACTCACCTGTGTATTCAAAATTTTTCTGCAGCGAATTTTTAGCTACGACCAATTTCTTTCTTTTTCAAAAACAGTTTACTTTAAAACCATGAGATTTCTTGTTTCATACAGGTACGGTAACTCATTTCTCTTTTCCCCCTCTTTTTTGTATTATTTATTGCATATGGCATATCAGATATCACACTTGTTGCTGTTAAAAGTACAAGTGCCAACTGACTTCCTGTTTTCTTTGTTTGGTTTGCTGGGTTTTTGTTGTATTGGTGATTCCTGGATTTTTTTTTCTTTTTTTTTGAGTGTCTAAATAACCACTGCTTCGCAAAAAGTAGGACAGAAATGAATAAAAAATTCATATGGTACCCATAGTTTAAGTCATAACTAAACAATGCCGCTTTCAACAACTTCCAATATCATAAAACATTCTCAACTGATTACCTAATCGTTATCATATCATACTTCTGAGTAAGTTAAATAGGGAAATTTGGAAGTCAATGTATGGCATTAGTCAACAGAATGGTGAACAGCGCTATGTATGCTTGTGGTATTTTACTTCAATAGGAAAATGAAACATTTATATTGGAAGAGGTTGGAAGTTATCACATTGGTCACGTTATTTGTCATATGACTTTTCGAACCGGAAAAATTAAATTCTTTCTTTTTTCACTATTTTTTTTTAAATATAATATTAATTAAATCTAATACTTAAAAATTTTTCCTCAAATGAGCACGTGATATTCATTACAATATTACAATAGAAAATACACGCAGCAGTGACTCATAGTATATGATGTTGGGTGAAAGGGTTACACCCGATTGCAATTTAGGTGGTGAAAAGGTGGTGGCATGTTTTGAATCACGAAATTATGGATTATGGATGTTCATAGAAAATAACTCGACAAATAAAGTATACAAGGTGGCTGTTTTGCACAAATGATTTTAGTTGTGCTGAATTTTAAAGTTGATTGAAATTGAATTATCATAATGGTATAGAAGATTAGTATAGGTGTTTAAGATTTTTATTTTAAATTTATTTTAAAAATTTGAAATTTAAATATATTATACATGAGAGCAGTCAATATTACAGTAATTCAAATATATATATTTTAAATTTTCCTTCAGACGTGCTGAGACGTGCTCAAACACGTTCATAAGTGTTCGTCTGCTACGAACTTGACATTTAGCCCTCAGCGGGCCTCATTTGAGTCATTTCTGGTGCCAGGCGCAACATTTGTTTAGCTTCAAACACTGAAACATCATTTGAATTTCACCTGTTACTTCACGATCCAGGTTTATTCATTACTTAAACTTAGCTTAATAATCGTTGATGCGTCTTGTATTATCCCGCACTAAATAAAACCCACCTGTTGTTCTAAACAAAATCAAATTCTTTACTTTAAATTACACACTCGGTTTCCTCGTACGGGATCAGTAGATTATATCTCTTGAACCCCGTAAACAGCTGGATCAGTAAAACTAAATAAAATTTGATCCGATAATGATAAGTATTTTTAGTGTTGTATTTTTTATTCAAGCATTAAACTTACCAATTTCTTTCTCTAAATAAAACTTCACGCGTAAATTAAATTTTATTCTTTTCAGAAAAATATTAGGTATAAAAACCTCTTAGAAAATGAAATTTGCATTCACCATTTAAAAAAAAAAGCGATAGTGAATAGTATTTAGATAATACGATATACAAGGAAACGAGTAAACCGACGGTTGATTGGCTATCGAAGCCGAGTTGAAATGAACGGCGGGATTTGATTGGCCGGTGCGC
>JAQFZP010002617.1:0-12947 GCA_034695745.1 Geophilus truncorum | reverse complement strand
AATTATCTTTTAATAACATTTCAACAACATCATTTTTCACTTTCATTTTATTTCCCTCATCTCCCACCCCACCCACCAATACCTTCAACTCCAATTTTCTCTCACCCTCCAAGAAAAAAAAATTCTTTGACTCACCCCTTTAACCTGAGAAAATTTTCAATCCACCACCAGAGGGTCGGCATAACGAGGTTCAATCTGGCGCACGTGCGACTCCTACTACAATAACGCATTTCATTGGGCAAAAATTCCCAATGGATGCTTTGGCTCAAATATCGCACTTCTCTTGTCCTCTTCTCATCTTTTCGACTAATGGGCTTCGTCTGTGGTGAAGTAAAAAGCCCCAAATGGCTTACAGGGAAGTTTGCTTCCGTTTCTTTTTCTTGCGTTTCATCTTTTCCCCCTTTCTTCCTTCCTTCTCCCCTCTATTTATAATTTTTTCATTTAGCTTTTTCTTGAATGTTGTCTACTTGTGCAATTAGCCACCAGAGAGCTCTAATCAAATTGTCATTGTTGGGAACAGTTTTGGACGTTTTCTAAATGTTGAGATTTTTTTTAATGTGTGTGTAGGGTGATGAGGGAATTTAAGTTTGTAATGGGGGAGTTAAAGGTGAGATGTTGGATAGTTAGAAAAGATGATATTTTGAGGGTTAAAACAAAATATATCTTATGTTTAAGTAAGGTTTGTTTTGTTTTTGCAAGAACATTAATTTAGTTTTACTATTACTAGATCTCAAAACACTATGTCTGTTATGAATTGTCAATAGGTGTCGCTAGATTTAAGTTAATTGGGTACAATTTCTGTTACTGCCAACAGAGGGGGTATATTTAAACCAATCAGAATCATACTTTCCTTTCTTGACACCTCCAATATTACCCTTCTAGAGGAAATATTAAAATTAGGTTGCTATGTAGTGAAACATTTAACCCTTTCAGTCATTGCAGGCAAGCCTAACCAAAAAAGTCTCAAAGGATTTTAAGGGGTAAATAATTGCAAGCAATATAACTTTATTATTAATAATTTATTTTACATAAAATTAAGCCAGAACATAGTTTACTAAAATAAAATATGCATGAAGTTAAAAAGAAAGAAAAAAATAACTTAAGTAAGAATTTCTTTACCTATGGTCGGTAACGAAAGAGTTAAAAATTAATTTTGAATATTTTATTTTATTATAAATTTTTATGTTTTTACAGTATATTAAAGTTCATTACTGCTTTATATTTTTAATATATTTTCTAAATTTAAATTTAAAAATTTCTATTTTTCCATTTTTATTTTAAAATTTTAATTATTTGCACCTTTTCTGTATGTTGAATTTTTTTTGCTACAAATGAAAATGAAAAGTGAGATTGAAATGTCATTTAAAAGACGGCAAGTTTTAATTTTTTAATTCCTGTTTGTAAATTTAATTTAATAACAGAAAAAACTTGTCATCTTGAAGGATTTTGTTGTTATGCAATTTTAGATTTTAATTGAAGCCATTAATTACTTTGAGGAACAATAAATTAACGTAGCTGTTGCTGTATAAATTTATTTCTTACATTTTTTTTTCAGTAAAAGATTTAGAAATTTATTAAATATTATGTTACTTTTAATTACCTGTTGTGTAATAAATTAATAAATGTATTGTATTAAAAAAACTGTTACATTTCACATTTAATTTTGCTTATATTTCAAGATTTACTGAAGTTTGGATTTAAATTAAAAGAAAACTTAAAGTGGTGCTAATTTCAAAAATTGCCACTAGAGTTTTTTTTATTAAATGTCAAATAATAACTACTTATATCAAAAATTTTAATATTTTTCAAAGTTCTTTAAGATTTTAATTTAAATTAAAGGGAAAATTTCTTATTACAAAAATTGTCACTAGGGTTTATCAATGCCAAGTAATAACTATTTATTTCAAAGTTATCACCTTTTTATAATTTTTCAGTCATTTTATTACTTTTAGTAATACTCTCACTTCAAAAGCCATTTTTAAAATAAATTAGAAAAAGTCTGACAACAGAAAGTTCATTTGTGCTCAACATTGTTGTGTTGGCAATATCACAAGAGAAGGCTGAGCTAATGAAAATTTTTCATTCTTGTCTGAAACATGTGTTGAGCAAAGAAGATGAAAAATATGAGTTCTTTAACCCTTACTGTCCTAACCCTCCTAACCTAAGTGACAAGAGATAAGTCTACTATGGTTTCTAATTTTGACACTAGGAGTAGAATGAGGGCAAGGGGAATACCCTAAATAACTAGATAAAACAATCTTGTGCTCAATTTATTTAAGAGGTCTTTAAAGGGTTACTGCCATGCTTCTAAATTGTATTCAATTGGGCAAGAAATGTGTGTGCAAGACTTGACTTGATTAAAGATGGAGTGCTTAGGTGATGTCAGTTGTTGGGAAAATATTTTTCAACTATATAACAATAATGATTTTAACAGCAGCGGCTTTTCGAATGACTGCGAAAGTTCAAAAGTCTTATTCCAGGTCAATAACTCCTACATAGAAAATATAATTCTAATAGACAAATAATTTAACATTCAACATTTGCATTGTTAAAAAGCCAACATTGCAACTACTGCACTGCATTGTCTGCAACACCTACCAAAGATGGTTTTAAGTACGATCGATTGTAAAAAAAAATACAAACTTTGCATACAGACTGTATATGTACTGTACACTATAATGTACAAATTATAAATTTCATGGTAAACATAAGTACAACAATAAACGCTGAAATTTATTTGTTAGTGACATTTGGAGAAAAATTCTAGTTGCTATAATTTTTTTGAAAAAATTGACTGTTGACAACAATTACTTAGCTTCATTATCGTTATTTTTTTAAGCAATCCTACATCCATATATCCAATTTAAAAAAGTTTTTCCAATAACTGACGTTCTAAATATGTTTAGTTTATAATCTTTCTTCCATTAGTTCTTGAGATAGGTATTTAAAAAAATTCTACAAATGTATTTTTGCTGGGTTTGAATTTTTTTTCTCTTAATATAATGGTTCAATCTACAAAAACATTATATATTAAATTGTAGCTACAATAGTTTTCCAAATTACCCTAAAACAGTGTTTTTTTAAACAAAAAATAATCCTAGTTTCTAAACTTTTGGAATGTAGTTGTATGTTCACCACCATTAGTTATAAACACAACGCCAAAATTGCAGTAAGCACGAAACACCTAAGAACACATCTAACAATGGCTTTAAAAGACACAGCAAGAGTCACAGCTTGCAGTTCTCCGTTAATATCAATTTTTCGGTACTTACCACACGTTGAAAACACCAGCAGTGCCGTATGAATTTATTATCAACCGTTCTCTTTGCGAGAACTACAATTACTGGCAATTTTAATTGCTAACTATTCATTTTTCAGCTGCAGCATTTCAACAAGCCGTTTGACAACAGTGCCACCAATGACACTTTTCATCAAGCTTTTCAACAAGAGGCTTAAGTTCGTTAAAGAAACCACTGACAGGAATAAAGTTCCCTCTTACTTGACCGAAGTTTGCAGAAGTCGATAGCCGATAACGAAGGCAAAGTTTCAGCAATTTTTTTTTCGGTTTCCGTACTCAAAGACCGATATTAGAATTTTGGATTTTTGGATTTTTGGAATTTTGAATTTTTAAATTTTTGAATTTTTGGATTTTTGACTTTTTGAATTTTTGAATTTTTGAATTTTTGGATTGTTGAATTTTTGAATTTTTGGATTTTTGAATTTTTAATTTTTGGGTGATATAAAGTGAGAAGGTTGATAAGTTTTCAGTTTGTATATCAAGTGTTGAAACTTAATTAAAAAATTAGTTTTAATGGTGTTAGTGTTATTTGCACGTTTTATTGAAATAACAGTGTTAAGATGTGACTCCTTTAACCTTTGCAAAGGCATCCTGAGAATTGTGAGAAAATTAAATTATTTAATCTAGAATTACTTTGAGAAAGGGTTGAATTTTGAAAAAGGAAATTGCATCATGTGATTATGTATATTAGTTTGCCTTTTCAACAATGCAAAGCTTGTAATAAAAGGCAAATGTGTAGTTTCCGCTCAAATCTTTATATATTAAGCAGTTAAAGTCAAAATATGTATTGAAAAAATTAAAAATTTGAAAAAATTAAAATTAGTTTTCTGTTAACTTTCCTTTAATGCTAAATTCCTTGACCCAAGCCATAAAAAATTCAAAAAATATCTAAAATAGCCTCCAATTAGCTTTTCATTAATTACACACCACTCACAAGTCAGATTCACTTTTAAACCTAATAAGACTACACAACAAAAATCTAAAATGGCAACATCACCTTCCCTTTAATCACATAAAAAGAAAATATAATTAAATTAAAATTAAAATTTAATGAAATTCAATTAACACCTTCAAAATCACATCTTCTAAAAAAAAAATTTAACAAAATTAAAAAAATTTAAATTTAAAATAAAAAATTCTAAATAGCGGTATCCCTTTAATCACAAAAAAAAACCACAAAATAATTTAATAAAAATTCAATTAACATTTTCAAAAGCAAAAACAAAAATATAAAATAAAAAATGGCGACCCATAACTGTTCCTTTAACCTACAAAAAAACCCAAAATCATTCACAAAACCCAATTTAAACAACTCAAATCTGAATAAAATTTACTCAGCACCCCAAAACCCCAACCCTTTACCCATGTCCCAAAAAAAGACGTCACCAACTTCCCTTTAATCACACAACCAAAAAAACCCATAAAATCAAAACTCAATCAAAAATGCCATAAAATCAAATCTCACCCAAAACCCTCCTTCCACCCCAACCCCTACCCCCACCCACTCACCCTCCCACAAAATAAAAAAAATCCCAATTTTCCATTACCTCATTTCCCCTCAGCAAATAAATTTCCGTGATTATTTCCTCATATCACCACCCAACCCCCATCCACCCCCTTATAAAAAAAAAAAAAATTAGAAATTTGACTCCCACATCAAACGCACGCACGAACGCTCTCGTTTCCATCTCTCGGAGCGAGAAAAAATAAAGTAAAGACACAAAAACGCGTTTTCTTCATCCTTTTACGCGTAACCAACTTTTATTTGCAGCTCGAATAAACTAAAAAAGTGTCTAAACACGTTCAAGGGGGGAAAAACCTTTTTTATGATGTCTCAAGGTGAAAACTTAACTCTTTTCTTGAACAATGTTATCAATAGAACATTCATCAACAGCGAGTGCCGCGTTGGTGTCTTGAGAGAGAGAGAGAAAGGGGCGAAATGAAATTTGTCACGGTGTCAACAATGTTGTTGTAAGAGATGAAAAAAAGGAAAATTGAGTGGACAGTTTAGTGTTGCGTGACCGAGATAATTGTTTTGTTGACGGGTGACACTTATTAAATTTTCTATTTAAAGCTGTTGGTTGGAGTTGAGTGCAAGGAAATGGAATTAAATGTGGTCAAATTGTATTATTGTTGTGTTGTGTTGTGTTGTAAATGTGATTTTTTTTTTAAATTGATTGTTGTGTGTGTGTTAGTGTTTTTTTTTTTGTTGTTAAGAATTTGGTGTTTTTTGATGTTGTTTTATGGTTTGCATTTTTAAAAGATGGATTTTTTTTTTTTTCGTATTATTGTTAAATAACTGTTTTTTTTTGAGTGGTTTTTCTTTTGTATTGTTGAAAACTGCATCTTTGTTCATTTTATTCTTGAAGAAAGTGGATTTAATCATTGCTATTGTTGAAAATTGTTTTTTTTTGTGGTTTCTATTGTTTAAGAAATTACATATGGTACTGTATATTGTTTTTTGTTGAGAAAAGTGTTCTTACTTATTGATACTGTTGAAAATAATTTTTTTGTTTGTATTCTTAAAATGGTACTTTTTGACATTCATTGTTAGGATTGTTTAAAAGTAAATACTGTTTTCAACAATATTTTTATATTGTTTTATATTGTATTGTTAAAAAATTTAATTTTAAAAGTTCTAGGACATGCACTGATTGAGTTATTCATTCTTTTTGGAATCATTTTACTTATTGCTTATTGTTGAAAACATGTGTTGTTATTTATTTTGTATTTTGTATTTCATATCATTGTTGAATTAAGCGCTTTTCAATTTTTTATCATTAAATAAACTTTATTATTGAAAAACAGATTTCATATTCAACTAACATCTTAAAAAAACATTATTTACACAATTAAAAAACCCCCATTTCATTCAAAAACCCACTGTTCTTTTATTAAACAATGACTTTCTCTTGTTAAACAATACCAAATAACTAAATCTCATTTTTACAACAATTTAACACCACTATTTTACACCAACCCCACCACCACACATTGTTGTCATCAACAAGTCAACAACAAAGTAGTAATAAACTCTTCACACATTCATCCCATTGTTCCACAATTGAAATGAAAACGTAAAAACAAATGGAGCGGAGATTGGTACGTGTAAAATGCAACTAAAAGCTGAAATGCGCACGCGCCATAAAATCCAGCAAAAAAAGGTTTAAAAAGGGTTAACTTGTAAAACAACATCACACTACTTTTAAGACAAACAACTCGTTAAATGCGTGACACCGGATCATCACATTGTTATCATTAGTTATGCAACAATAATCGTTAACATCTGTTAGGTGTAATTTGAATTCCCACGGGAAACCTGGCGGGATTTTTTAAAAGTTGAAAAAAAGGAAGTGTAGAATTTCAATTGGGTGCCATTGTCTTTTATTGCGCAAAGCCACATTTAAAGTTTTAATTTTCAACAATCCCAAGTACTTGTGCTGTACCATAATTAACACTTAACTCTTAATTAAAAAGATGCAATCGCTAAGTTAAAGCGTGCTAATAAATGAGCTAGATTAATCACTGTGTTTTTAAATGGGGAATACAGTAGGGAGAAAGAATGGGTTGTTGTTGTTTACTTTAAGCATGGAATTGAAATTAATTGTATTTATAATTTACTTTTTTTGTAAATTTGGGTTAATGTAATTTTTAGATGGACTGGCCCCGAAAATATTGTTTTTAGATGAACCGGTCGTAACATTTTTGTGAATTTGGTTAATGTAATTTTTAGACGAACCGATTACGAAAATATTATTTTTAGATTAACCGGTCATAAAAATTTTATATTTTTTGTTATAAATTATGAGTGGTTTTATTTTTAGATAGAAATATCATGTCTCATGTGCGTTCTATTTTTACATAAACTGGTCATAAAAATGTCATTTTTTGATCACCTGTATAATTTTTTTATGAATAAATTATTGCTTTCTATTTCGAGTAGTCGTAAATTAAAAAAAAATTAATCATTAAAGCTTAGCTTCCAGATGAAATAAATTTTTAGATAGACCGGTCATGAAAACAATTTGTTTTTGTAATTGTTTCTTTTTTAGATGGAATAATAACGGCACACTGGTCTCATACATGCATTGGTGCAGACTGATTTCATTTTTAATACCAATCTCATATTTAGGTGAATCTGTAAACACTGCTCTCAAAATTACACAAACAGGTAAAAACCGATCTCTATTGGTTTACTGGGCCTTCCCGATCGAGGTTTTGGCGTTCCTGGTTCAGGTCCTGGCCACTTTGGCGAGGGCGGCAAGGACGTGAACCACGACAACGGAAAATAACTGCCGTTGTCGTGGTTCACGTCCTCACCGTCTTCAACAAAATGGCCAGGACGTAAACCAGGAAGGCCAAAATAGCGACGAGGAATGCCTAGTAAACCAAGAGGTTAAGGGAATTTTTTTATCCCATGCCGACGTAAGGGTGTCGGATCTTGCAATCTTACATCTAAGATGTTTCGCCGAAAATGTATTCCCACGAGTCGTTTCGTTCTAGAAACGCTTCGACCATTGTCGACCAAGTTTCGTAATTATCTATTCCGAATGGTTCGGATCTGAAATCGCAATTTGTTCATTGTTGCTATCAGCTTGTGTCACGATTTGGAAATGCGACTGCGATTTTGTAGCGATTGGCAGTTTTGGTGACGATTTTAAGAAACGAACTTCTTGAAGATATTACGATTGTGGAATTGTTGCGTGCTGTTGTAAAGTTATGTGAAAGACAAACGACAATAGTATGAGATTGACTCCATGATTTATTTGGTGGTTCACAGAACCTTTTATCTATAATACAAAAACGTCCATAAGATGTTATGAACTGAACGATACGTTAAGACGTCATTAAGACGTCGTCAACAATACCGATTGCGAGATGTCAGATTAAACGATTTATTCCAACAATCTCATATTTAGATGACCAGGTGAAAATCGGTCTCAAATTTTTAAAATATTTTAAAACCGGTCTCATATTTAGATCAATTGGTGGCGACCGGTCACATATCCACATCTTATATCTAAATAAACATGTGAAAACCAGTCTCATATTCAGACAAATAGTTAAAGAGTCATTTTTAGACAACACATTTGATATTTACACAATCCAACATCAAAACAAATAACTTTTAGACGAACCGGTCGCCACACCACACACCCACCCTTAACCAAATACAAACTGGAGTACCGTAACACCTTAACAAGAAGCAAGCAACGTATTTCAAGTGCAGAAAATAAAAAGCACGAGACTTCTTAATCCAAAGCCCAAAGTCGATAAGTAAACATGTTGAACCCGAGAAAAGAACGCCGTCAACGGCCTCTTAAAGACAAGCCAGGCCTGCGGTTGTCTTTTTTAATTTCCTCGGCTCGGCTAATTAAGAAAGCGGCTTTCAAATTCTGCATCTTCTTTCTCGGTTCTTATTTTCCCTCAACAATGAGACGCTTTTGTAATAAAGGAGACGTCTTTCGTCTTTTTCGAGTGCCATTGACGCTGTCACACGAAACTGCTAAGTGCAATTCGAGTGATACTCCATGTCTGCAGGTGAAATTGCGAGTTATCGCGGTTCATTGTTGCAGAGAAAATTATTGTGTTTTGATGAAGTGCTGCTTGTGCTTGGACCGTGTGGGTATTGGCCCTGGGCCATTTGGCAAGATTTGGATTTTGTAACAATATTGGCAAATTGAATTGACATTTTCCCCCGCTGGAATTAACTTACTGAAGAAGACCGAAGAGAGCGAAGAGCGTGCACTTGCAGGGCTATGCAGGGTGATATGGATTCCCTGAGGGTGAGGGAATCCTTCTTAAGGGATTTGGTGCTTTGCAACTATGTGAGGAATCTGTTGATGAGAGGAATTATTGAACGTTTTCTTTAGTGGTGTATTAGTGTTTTCGTTGGTTTCTAAATTTTGTAGTTGAATAAATTTTATATTTTTTTAGTTTTGATTAATATTTAGATGAACCGGTCGCAATTAGCGTTGTTATTTTTAGATGACGTAGTTATGACTGGTTACAGTACTTCGACAGTGTTTTGATTTTAATTTTTTTAGATGAGTTGATTGTGACCGGTCTTATTTTTAGATGAATTAGTCCTGACCAGTTTTATTTTTAGATGAAGTGGTCATGACAGGTCACACTTCTTCGACACAGGTTTTAATTTTAATTTTTTTTAGATAAGTTGGTCGTGACCGGTCTGATTTTGTTTGGAGGTAATTTGGTCAAATTTAGACAAACTGATCATGATTAATCTAATTTTCAAAGTCATAAATATAACTTGCATTATCTTCACACACACAAATCGTGACCGGTCATATTTTTAGACAAACTAATAACGACCAATATTATTTTCAAATTAATAGATATAACTCACATTATCCTCACACACAAATCGTGACCAGTTTTATTTTTAGGCACCTCAATCCCGACCGATCACATTTATAGATAACCAAACTCTCCAACTTCACTCGCTCAATAACAAACACAGCAATCTCATTAGCAATACATCCAGAGGCCTTGTAAACTTGCAACCAAAATTTATTATTATTCAACAACCAAAACAGTACATGAATTATAAATGCACTGAACATTTCGCCCAATTCCGACATAACAACAATGCAAAGCCCCATCTGAATTCACCCTCAAACAACATCAATCCATAAAGCCTACATTCAGCACTCAAAGCCCAATACCAAGAATGGAATAAATTGAACCAAAATCTATCGCAGTCGCAGGCAATCACTTTATCAAACGAAAACACAGGATATAAAGAAGAAAGAAGAAACGGGATTGCAAAATGCATCGATTTGCCTTTGCACCATAATAAAACAAACCGCTAAAATTCGCATAACCAGCGTTCCTCACGCACGCGGCACATTCAAAGACTTGCACTACTTTTACCAATTGGCGGCGAATTCTGCAAAAGACTGCATCCACTTTCTTTTTATAACCGATGCGTCTTTGGAAATGAGGTTTGCAACAGTGTCATCAAATAATGCTACAAGGGTTTTGGTGCAGTTTTAACTATCGATCCCAAATTTTGAAGAAAAAAATTGTTTGTGAAGTTGTGTAGTTGTATTGAAAAAGTCAACTGTTGCTTGAAAAAGGGGGAGGGGGAAAGGGGTTCCGGACAAACTCAGTTGCCATCAAAGATTTGTGGGATTTACACTAATTTTTCAAAAGATTTGTAAAGATTTATAAAGATTTATTGGGATTTTTAACGGATTCTTAGAGATTTGTGGAGGTTTTTATGCCCAAAGATTTGAGATCTACAAAAACTCGTAGAGATTCGTACAGATTTGTTGGGATTTTTAACGGATTTTGAGAGATTTTGGAGATTTTTATGCCAAAAGATTTGAAATTTACAAAAACTCGTAGAGAATGTTTTGGCTCGTCGACGAGATTTTCAAGAATTTCTCATTCTGATTGTTAATATATGATCATTACTGTAATTGCTAGGCTACAGTTGTTACGGTAACGTTGTTTGTTGTTAAGAAAATAGAGTACCGTAGAGCTTAAAGTGAAATGAACAGCCTTCAACTATAGATTAAATTGTGTGATTTGTTAATAACAAGTTTTTTCTTTTACGGACACAACACTTAAGAATTGTGTTTATATTTTGCTGTTTTTCTTTCTCCAGAGATACTGTACATCAGAGAATTGATAAATTTCTTATTGCCGCAAAGTGTTTTATTGAAACCCCCTCATGTTTTGACAGTTGTCTAAAAAATTACACATGGTTTTTAAATCGAATTTTCCCCTACCTTAACAATTTTCACTTCTCCCATGGCTCATTTTGACAGCTGAATGTTTTCTTTATAACTGTCACAAAGAAAACCAATATACAATGCCAACTATTCCTTAGGCACATCTCAAGTTTGATATTTTAACCTACAATTTGACATTGCTATGTTTTGGTACCAATGAAAATTGTCATCAAAGTGTCAATTGAATTGGAAAAAGGTGAATCAAAAGGTGAACAAGAATGAATTGAAAATTGTTTACCAATGAGTTTCAATCATCTTTAATCTCTAATTAGACTTTAAGCACCATTAAATGACCAGTGGTCAGTTCACCACAAGTGTTTGGTTTGATGTTGTATAATCACATACATTGCTGCATTTCACATACGATAAGAAAAACACATCTGGTCCAAATGATATCCAAATTTATTCCCACATATAATGTTTAGTAACAACACTGCAAAAAATAAATAAACATGTCAAAAGATATATTTTTATATCTTTTCAAGTGTTATTGTCTGGTCCCTGTATGAACTTCTTTTAAGTTTTATTTCTTGCAGGTGTTAACAAAGTTAGTTGTTTGGAAGTCTTCTTTACGTACTGTTCGATCAGATGTTGTTTTGTTGTTTTAGTGCATGGGTACTTGATGGAACACACCTGCACCCGCCACGCCCTGATAAGTTTGTTAGATAACTTTACTTACATTTAGAGAAAATGGTGCCAAAATGTAAAAATCTGGTTACATGTATTTACACAAGAGCAATTTTATAATGAAAATTGCCATTAGGTCCAAATTTAGCAAAGACGATTTTTTCCAAATACTTTAAAATATAAACTCTCAAATTCACACATAACTCTCAACCACTTACTTTCTCCACAGCGCTAACCCTAAAAACGACCATTAAAAAAACCCACAAAAACCACCTTCGAGGCACAATTTACTGACGCCACCTCATGCCAAAATATAAAAAAGTTTTGACTTTCAACAAAAAAAAAAAAAAAATTGGAAAAAATGTCATCACGATGACGTCAGCAAAAGCAAGTTTCGCAGTGACATGGCAAGGATGGAGCTAGAGGATAAACTTTCACCAAGACGACAATTAAGAAGCACAAGGCACGTTTGATCTCGTTATAACGAACCCCTGTTTAACAACATGATTTTATCAATTCGTTATAACGAGTTGCAGACCTAATCCAATTTTAGTTCTGCGGCAATGAACTTATTTGCCTCGGGAAGGAAATTACACCGTGACGTCACGCTTATGGAAGTGTATGAAAGTCGGTTTCATTTTGCGAGAGCGTTGAAACAATGTGAAAATAGTTTGACCGCGGAAATTAGTTAAACCCGCACAGTGCGCTTGAATTGATTAAGTAAGGAGGAATGTTGGGGTTTGAGAGGGAGAAAAGGAAATATTGTTGGAATGTCTGTTGAATACTTGCCAAAAGAGGGAAATGAAAGGGATTTTAATAATCTTCGTATTAACGAGATGGAATTTGTTTTTTCTCTGGTTGTTTGTTTGGTGTTTTGGTGGGTCTGTGGGATATTGGATTGGTGTTGTGTTGTTTTTTTTTTTTGTGGTGGTGGTGCTTGAAGTGATTTGAAGATGATGTGGAAATGTGATATGGGCATACCAAAATTTGAGTATGTTACTGAGATTTGTAGGTACTGAGTATATGAGCATATACTAAATTTGAGTATACACTAAAATTTGAGTATGTCACCAAAATTTAAATATGTTACTAAAATTTCGGTATACAGTATTACTAAAATGTAAAATTTGATTACTTATCAAAATTTAAATTTAAATTTGGTAGCATAATTTTCTGACTAAGATTTAGGCATAAATATTTGGTACCATACAAAAATTTCAGATACCATTTATGAAAACCAGTACATATATTACATAATTTCT
>JAQFZP010002616.1:0-12951 GCA_034695745.1 Geophilus truncorum | reverse complement strand
ACTTCATAACCAAGTTTATCAGAAAATAGTTAAAAATTTGTCTACAAAGTGTGTTTTTGTCATTTACAGAAGCAATTTAGTCGGAAATCACTGGCACACATTTGAATGGCTATCTGAGCAACGAGAAGCCAAAAATCACGCTGTATGTTACACTAAAAACTCATTTTCAGTGAAGAATCGACATGAATCAAAGCTAAGTGTGTGTTTTATGTCTATTTTCAGAACATTTTCGGTATTTTGGAGACCTTTTAGACACGTAAAAAGACGAATTTGAACCGAAAAACGATGTATCGCGCTAAGACACTAGCGAACGTTTTGCCGCTACTTCCGCAAACGATGCCGGAGAAATTGATGTTATGGATGACACGATTGAAGCAGTTTTCCACCGCAGTCGCTCAAGAACCTTTCCTCAGCGGCAGTTCGGCGAATTACGTAGAGGAAATGTACACCCAATGGGAGAAAGACCCTAAAAGCGTTCACGCTGTAAGTTTTTACCCACGAAAATCGGGAAAAAATTCAGAAAAGTTCGGAAAAGTTTTTTAAAAAATGACGAAATGTTGAGACTCGAGTCACAACGCAACCAGGTCAAGGTTCGGTGACAGAGTTCTCGATTTGTTAATTATTTTAAAATTTTTTTTTTGATTTTTCTTCGCGGTATATTCGTGTCGCCATCAAAGTAAATGTTCAAACGTCTGAGGTGATGCGTTACGTAACTTTTTTTTTTTTTTAATGCATATTTATCGCTGTCTAGCGTTGTTAAGTGGTATTAAAGACGTAATGCACTGATCTCATTGCACTTTATTATTTTATTTGTTTGTTTTATTTATTTTTGTTTTTAATTTGTTTATTTAGTCGTGGGATACGTTCTTCAAGAGTGCAACTGCGGGAGCAGCTCCTGGTCAAGCTTATATGGCGCCACCGTCGTTTTCGCACTTGCAACAGACACCGATGATGAATATGTCGATGGTGATGCCGCAAGTCGGCGCCCCGTCGCAGTTTTCGCTCACCCCGACATCGGGGCCCAAAACGACGTCCGACGAAAGGGTTATCGATGACCATTTGGCCGTCCAAGCAATAATTCGGTCGTATCAGGTAGTTTTGACTAGAGAATTGGTCAAATTTGGAGAGGAAAAAGCGCCGTTTTGGTTTTTTAAAAAAGATTATTGAGATGGAAAATTGAATTTCGGGTTGAAAATGATTTAAAAATGGCAGATTTATTCGTCAATTTGATTTTTTTGAGTGGAAAATTCAAAAAATTTAAATTTTTTATTTTATGGCAGAAAATAGCCGGATTTAACTTCTTTATTTCTTTTCTTTTTCTAACTCAAAAAAATGATGTTTTCGAAAATGACAAAAATGGCAGATTATACATCCATTTCGGATTTTGGAAAAAATTTGAATTGTTTTTTTTAAACAGTTTAAAGTAATATTTAAATTTTTCCATCCTCCTGAGTCGTATTTAATTTCAAATACAAGTAAATCTGTGCATACGAATCCACCATTTTGTTATAGAGTAAACAGCGATTTTTGGACTTTGAAACTTAATAAAAATAAGACACTTTTTTTCTCTTATAAAACCCAAAACCGGGTCATACAGTTCAATTACTTTATTTTTTCAAAATCAAAAATAAAAGCAACCAAAACGGCGTTTAAAACTCCATATTAATTAACACCAATTTACATTAATAAGATTAAATCTAAAAAAAAATTTTTTTTATTACTTTGATTGCCATTAGGTTAGATTTTTATTAAAAAAAAAACTATTCTATGTATGCTATGTATTATAACACAACATAACATTTTTAAGACTGCATTGTGAGAAACTAATCCTAACCGAGCAAATTGGCAAGAAACCGCTACTAATTTTAGCTGTAGCTGGATTTAATTTTAATTCCGGGTAACAGAACCTGCAAGTTTAAAAAAAAGTTCACTATTTTAACACCAGGTTACATTACAACTAATGCATTTTTTTCGCGTTTTCTCTTGTTTTTTGATGAAATAAATTTGAAATTGGCAGACGAGAGGTCATCATGTGGCCAGTTTAGACCCTCTGAAGGTCCAGTACGCTGATTTGCACTCTGCTTTTAGAGATAGGAAAGGAACGCCACCTGAACTTGTTGTTCGAAACTATATGCTGGGTATGTTTACTTTAAAGAAGAAAAAAAAAAATATTTTTAAAGTCCTATAAAAATCAGTATCACAATTTGAGGTGAGTTTTTAATAGATAAAAAAATAGATAATACCAATAATTTCGCCACTTAGTGGTGAAATTAAGTATTAAAATCAAGAAAAATGTAAAATTTCAACAAAAGGTGGCGAAATAAGTGTGGTAAACATTATCTATTCGAGTTTTAACATGTTAGTTAAGTCACTTTAAGCCTTTTTCGTCGAGTTTTTATCAGGTATAAGTTTTTATTTTTATTTTCTAGTTTTAATTTTTAGTTTCCACTTAGAAAACCTAACTAATACCACTTGTCGCTTGATTAGCTGCAGGAACAACTCAGTAAATGCATAAAAAGTGCAAAACTGAGCTGTTCTTCTCATAAAACTCGCTTTTTTTTTATTTTTGTTGTTACTAACCTGTTGGCAATCCAGAATGAAACCAAAAATGGCGACGGTGTTGATGTTTTGTGCACGAATTCAGTTGTTTGTTTATTCCCACTCAGGTCCGTGGGCATAATATAGCTAACTTGGACCCTTTAGAAATCAATCGAGCCGATTTGGATTGGTCGATACCCCCTGAATTAAGTCTGCAAAACTACGCGCTAGGTAAGAAAAAGTAAAAAAAAAGGCGCTAAAAACAGTATTTCCGGTGCTTTTAAGGTAATTTCGAGAATAAATCACTTTTTATTTACAGAATTTGTACTCCCTTTTTGATTATTTGACTAAAATTTTTATTTTTAATGCAGAAACCAAAGATATGGATCGGGTTTTCAAGTTACCCGGGACTACGTTTATCGGTGGCGGTGAAAATGCACTGTCTTTGCGCGAAATTCTTAATAGACTCGAAGTATTTATCATTTTTATTTTAATGAGAAAAATTCGTGTTTTTTATGTTAATTTCATATTTTGTTAATAGGAGGCGTATTGCAGACACATAGGAGTCGAATTTATGTTTATTAATAGTTTAGAACAGCTTAATTGGATTCGGAAGAAATTCGAAACCCCGGGAGTAATGCAATTAAGCAAAGAGCAAAAACGTCTTTTGATGGCGCGGTTGGTTCGTTCCACTGGGTAAAAATAGTAATTAATTTATTTGAAGGTAAATTAAATGAAATGAAATTTTTTTTAGGTTTGAAGCGTTTTTGGCTCGAAAATGGCCGTCCGAGAAGCGATTTGGATTAGAAGGTTGCGAAGTTTTAATTCCAGCCATGAAGCAAATTATAGATAAATCAAGCGAACTCGGCGTGGACAGCGTCATCATGGGGATGCCTCATAGGTATGTCTCTGAGAAAGGGACTTTATTGTGCATTTTGTAAATTTTTATTTTATTTGTATACAGAGGCCGATTGAATGTGTTGGCTAATGTTTGTCGTAAACCATTAGAGCAAATATTTACTCAGTTCAGCACGCTGGAGGCTGCAGACGAAGTACGATTGTCTAAAATGAGGTTTTGTGGGTGTTGAAATTGAAAAATTTTGAAATCTTAAAAGTAGATGAAATTTACTATTTTTGTGAATTGTAAATTAACATTTTGATGAAAATGTTGGAAATTTTAAAATTTTTGTCTAATTTAAAAAAAAATATTGAATTTATAATTTTTATTTTTTTCTATTTTAAAAACAGAAAAAAAAAAAAAGTAAAATTTTTAATATTTTCGTGAATTTTACATAAAAAAAATTCGAATTTTATTTAATTCTTAGTCCAAAAAATCAACAAATTTCAACACTTATAACCACTTGTAAAAATTCAAAATTGTAATTTCTTATAAATTTTTTCCAATTAGGGGTCTGGCGACGTGAAATACCATTTAGGCACGTACATCGAACGTCTGAACAGAATGACGAATAAAAACATTCGAATGGCTGTGGTGGCGAACCCGTCGCATTTAGAAGCCGTCGATCCGATCGTCCAGGGCAAAACAAGGGCGGAACAATTCTACAGAGGCGACACCGAGGGCAAAAAAGTGATGAGCATCTTGCTGCACGGAGACGCGGCGTTCAGCGGTCAAGGAATCGTTTACGAAACATTCCATCTGAGCGATTTGCCCGATTATTCGACGCAAGGAACCATTCACATCGTGGTGAACAATCAAGTGGGTTTCACCACCGACCCCCGATACTCGCGATCGTCGCCGTATTGCACCGATGTGGCTAGGGTGGTCAATGCGCCCATCTTCCACGTGAATGCTGACGATCCAGAGGCTGTGATGCACGTGTGCAACGTGGCAGCCGAATGGAGAGCGCTCTATCATAAGGATTGCGTCGTTGACTTGGTTAGTTTATCTGCTTAATTGGGATAAATTGAAATATTTTGATTTTAAAAAATTGTGTTTTGAATTAAAGTATTTAATTTTTTCTTAGAAAATTGAAAAATTGGGTATGAGAAATGAAAATTTGAATTTAGAAAATGGAATTTGAAATGTGGAATTTAATTTTTAAATGAAAATTGAAAAATTGGGTTTAGAGATGGAAATTTGAATTTCGAATTTAATTTTCAGTTTTTTTTTTTTTTTTTTTTTTTTTTTTTGATTTATGAATAGGAAAATTGAAAATTTTGATTTTAGAAAAATGGAATTTTTTATTAACATTTTTTTATTTTCTTTTCTTTTTGTTTTGTTTTGTTTTAAATTTTAGGTTTGTTATCGCCGCAGTGGACACAACGAGAGCGACGAACCCATGTTTACCCAACCGCTCATGTACACGAAAATCAAAGCGCAAAATCCGTTGCTGGAACTGTACTCTAAGAAACTGGTCGCGGACGGCACCGTCACCGAGTCAGAAGTGGCCGAAGAGAAAGATAAATACGAGAAAATCTGTGAAGAATCTTACAAAAATTCTGCGGCAATCACCCAAGTGTTCCACAAGCACTGGCTCGACTCACCATGGTCGGGTTTCTTCGAAGGCAAGGACCCCTTGAAGTGCGGGGACACCGGGGTGCCCGAAGAGACGCTCAAACACATTGGCAAACGCTTCGGGCAAACACCGCCCGGAAATTTTGTTATTCACAATGGTAACAAAAGAAAAAAATAATTAAATTTATCATTTAAAATAATTAATTTTTGTAACAAAAATATCGATTTTTATACCAAGAAATTAGGTATAATCGATCGATTTTAAGTTGGAAAATGGTAATTTGTTTAAAAGAAAATAGATAATATCTATATTAATCGATTTTTAATGAATAAAAATCGATTTATCCTTTAAAATGATTAGCTTGTAACAAAACTATCGATTTTTATTAAAAAAAAATTCAATTTTTTCTAAAAAATTTTAAATTTATTGTATTTTTAGGTTTGAAACGAACGCTAAAAGGACGCACGGATCTTGCAAACGATCGCAAAGTGGATTGGGCGATGGGAGAAGCCATGGCATTCGGATCTTTGCTTAAAGAAGGGATCCACGTTCGTCTGAGCGGTCAAGATGTCGAAAGAGGGACATTCAGTCATCGACATCACGTGTTGCATCATCAAACCATCGATAAGGTCACTTTTAGACCTTTGTGCAACTTGTACCCTGATCAGGCGCCATACACTGTTTGCAACAGCTCCCTTTCCGAATTTGGAGTTCTGGGTACTATATGAAAATTTTAAATAAACCCATACAGCGTCATCTAACGACATATTTTTATTAAAGGATTTGAACTTGGGTTTTCGATGACCAGTCCGAACGCACTCGTGTGCTGGGAAGCGCAGTTTGGAGACTTTAACAATACGGCGCAATGCATTATTGATCAATTTATCTGCAGTGGACAGGCGAAATGGGTTCGCCAAAGTGGAATAGTCTTATTGTTGCCACATGGTTTGGAAGGAATGGTGCGAGCTCGATATTTTTATTTATTTATTTATTTTATTTATTTATTTATTTATTTATTTATTTTATTTATTTTTTATTATTTTACAGGGTCCTGAACACTCGAGTGCCCGTCCAGAACGGTTCCTCCAAATGTGCAACGACGATCCCGACTATTTCCCACCGGAAGGAGAACAATTTGAAATGCGTCAACTTCAAGACATCAACTGGCAGGTCATCAACTGCAGCACCCCGGCCAACTACTTTCACGCAATGAGACGACAAAATGCATTACCATTTAGAAAACCAGTATTAAAAACAACAAACATTTTAATTCTTAAAATAATTATTTTAATTAATATAATTTTCTTTCAAGTTAATCGTTATGACGCCAAAATCACTGCTGCGACATCCTGAAGCACGTTCGAGTTTCGACGAGATGTTACCAGGCGAGATTTAAAACTAAGCGTCATCTAATGGCAAATTTTACAATGGCATAACGTTTCAATTTCAGGTACTAAATTTCTCCGCGTTATCCCCGACAACGCGAACCCGCAAAACGTGAAACGACTCATTTTCTGCTCGGGAAAAGTGTACTACGAGCTAAACAGAGAACGAACTACTCGTAAACTAGAAAACGACGTGGCCATTGCAAGAATTGAACAGGTTTTTCACAATAAAGAAATTAAAAAATTCAAAAATATTAATTTTATATTTTTATATTTCAAGATCTGTCCTTTCCCATTCGATTTGGTGAAAGCGGAAGTGAAGAAATACCCAAACGCTCACATCGTGTGGGCGCAAGAAGAACATAAAAATCAAGGACCGTGGTCGTACATTCAACCGCGCATCGAAACCGCCATTCGCGATTTGCCCAACGTTCCTAGGCCTGTGTAAGAACAAAACTCTTATCAACAACTTCTTATTGTTTTTCTATACTTTATTTAACATTTCTTCATTTCCTGCACTTTTCTCACACTTTTTCCTTCACGTTTGTGTTTTATTTGTTACCTTTTTTTTTAACCACAAAAATAACTCACATGAGTGTTTTATGTTGATGGAAGACCTTTCAGTATTCCATTTTTTGCCTTTTTTTTACGTTTAGTTCGTCGTTTTGGACTCTCTTTATTTATTATTATTATTTTCCTTCTTTTCTCGCATCTGTAAAAACGTAAAACGAGATTTTTGTGTTATCGATCTTTTAAGTCTAGTAGAATTTTTGGCCAGACTTATATAATCGACAATCTACTGGGTAAATGGTATCAAAAAAGACGAAAGTTTACAACTAAATTGCAAAAAGTTTAGAAACTAGGGGTTTTGTTTAGTGTTAGAAAAGTATAAATTTCGCAAAATGTATATTAATTAAACAAACTGTTTTAGAGCAATTTAGAACACTATAGCTGCAATTTCATATTAAGTTTTTGTAGATTATATTAGGAGAAAAAAATTTAAAATGTAGCAAAAATGTATTTTTGCTGGTTTTAAATTTTTTCTCCTGATATAATGGTTCAATCTACAAATACTTTTTATGAAATTGTAGCTATAATAGTGTTCTAAATTACTCTAAAACAATTTTTGTTAATCAATATACATTTTATGAAATTTATATTTTTTTAACTAAAAAAAACCTCAAGTTTCGAAAGTTTTGCAATGTAAATTGTAGTGATATACGATTTTCGTCGATATTTTTTTATGTTTATTTTATTTGTATCAGTGTACCACTTACTCAGCATGTTATCGATAGTCAAAATAATCGATAAGAAAAATCGCGTATTATCATTATTATTATTATTACATTATTATTATGATTATGATTATGAAAATAACGATTCAGGAATGAAAGGTCTTCTGTTTGGTCCTTGTTTTCATCCTCCAGGGATACGTCAGGGTCAGGCACTGGTCCTGTTTGCAGTCCACATTCCATGGTTAGGTGAGACGAATTTCAAATTGATACCCATTGGTGTCGTCTTGTTGTGTCTTTGTGGTTAAATGACTAAAAATAACAATCTCTTTTTAGGTGCTTTGGTTTTTATTTTCTATTGTTTTTAAAATTTTCAGAATAAAAAAAAATAAAACATTTTAATGAATTTTTCCAATTTCAGTTACGTCGGTCGTGCAACCGCGTCGTCACCAGCCACCGGAAGCAAACACCAACACTACAAGGAACAGAAAATGATGATGGACTCGGCTTTCAACTTGTAGAAATTAGATTTTTACGCGCGTTTGAAAGAATTGTTCGAATTTTATTTCAAGGAAATCAATGCAAAAAAAATATCGAATTCGGTTTTTATTCTGTAAATTTTCAAAATCTTTTTTTTTTTTTTTTTTTTTGGTCCCATACGAATTGAAAAAGACATTTATTAGAAAGTTTTGTGCTTTAAAAAAAAAAAAACTTATTTATTAATTATAACATTATAACACCGTTACAACGTTGAGCTTGTAAAAATTTTCTAGCGTGTATCATATTCAAGTAACAATGTAATTTATTGAGTGAGTAATAAAAGTAGAACCGGAACACGTCGAATATTTAATGGCCCACGAAGATGGAGTAGTGCACTTTTATGGCATAAATGGCTGCTTGAGCCGTCAGATCTAATTTACCGTCGCCGCCGAAGTGAAGTTGCGTGATTTTGGTGCGAAATATGACTTCGTCATGGATTCTGATTTCCACCATGTTTATGATCGGGAACTCCATTAGCACGAATGGAATTTGTTCTTCTGTGAGTAAAGCTGTTTTTTGTTTTGTTAAACGAAATTATTTATTATTTTTTCATGTTATTTTCTTGCCAGTTATTCCTTGCAGTCTATAGCTTGCGTGTTTCATCATGCCAAACAGATAGTATGGACCGTAGCACATGTATACGGGTTCGTGGTTGATTTGCTCTATTTGCTCTGTCATTTTGTGGTGTCAGTGAAGTGAAGTGAAGTTTGAGTTCAGTTAATAGATGGCATTGTTTTATGGAGATAGATTTGCTATTTACTGTCAATAAAATTTCACTTCATTTCTCTGTTATTATTCACGGTTACACACTTGGTTTATTGCAGTTATTTTCACCTACAAATTAGATGCAAACGAACATGCTATAGAATTGAATTTGGGCGATGCAGTTCACATTTTGGAAGAACTCGAAGGTAAATCTAAACATTTGAGAGTCGGTTTGATTTGATAATTGTTTATTAAAAGATATTATTACAATTTTTAGATTGGTATTATGGCTACTGCACTAAAACGAGACATAAAAAAGGAATTTTTATAAAGAATTACATTCATACCGTATTAAAGAAGCAGTCATCGATTAAAACTGGGTATAAACGCACCGCACTTAAAAATATATCTATATTAATCGGTTACGACTTTCATTAAATAACGTGCTTTATCAATTTCAGAACATTTGAGGAAGTTGTACCGAAAGAAATTACTAACACGTTGCTAGAATGGCTGGTACCGGTAATTTGGAAGCAGCTTTACCTTTACACGGTGTTTATTACTCAATTTTGCTGTTATTAAACTAATAATACATAGGAATTCGATTTAATTTGTGAAATTGTATGGATAGGTGCAATGCAACTCAAGGATGTCCATCACAGGCGAATGACATATATGCCTAAGAAATCAGTCGAGGACCGTTTGGAATTGCTGGTAAGCTATGAATAATGTCAAAGAAATATTTGCATTAATTAAATGCTTCGTTAATAGGCAAAGACGTCAGTGATATTGTCAGTGAAAAATTAGAAAGTGACGAAGAAAAGGAACATTTTATTCCTTTTATTCAGTAGGCATTTAAAATATTGTTGTTTTTTTATTTTTATTAAATTTATTTTTAACTTTCTAATTAAATAGGTGTGGAGACATAGAGTTTATGGAAAGTCTTATTAGCAAAACAATCAATTATACGATAATTGGCACCGGAATGGGTGCTTTAGACGAATACCGAAGCGTCATTTATTATCACGAAGATAAACCGAAATGGTTTTCAACACTTAAGGTACAAAGCGGTTATTTTGAGTTACGAATTTAAAATTTACTAAATAATTACTCACATTCTTGTTTAGTTTACAATTCCTATTGAAGAATTCGATAGTGCACGTATCAAGTTTAATTATAGACGCAGGTATTCACTAATACATTTTTGATGTTTATTTGAAATTTTGGTTATAAATATTTATTTGTAGGTGGACCATAAAAAATATTCTGATACTGATGTACATTACTTAACTCTTTCGTCTACTCGACAAGAACTAGAACAATTGAAATGTAGCGAAGGAAACGACCACAACAAACATTCCATACAATCCGGCGGGCTTAGATTAGGTCTTAAAGATTATTTTCAAATACCGGTATAAATGACGCAAAACTGTATGTCTAACGACAATTTGTAGCGATTTATTTAGTAGTAATGAAAATTATTTATTTTCCGTTTGCAGTTGATTTGTTGGGTTTATTGGAGTTGGCTGATTGCCAAGATGGTTTGAAGAGAAAATTTGCTCTTAATTTTCGCGCATGCGTAATTTTAAAATTCTCGCGTGCTGCTCGTGCAAATACCGTACGTTCATTGTTAAACGCAATGCATTCGAATTTTCTTCAAAGATGGCCACGACAGTTAAAAAGGCTAGGAAAGAAGAAAGTAAGTCATAGACACGTTTATAATCATAACTTTTAAATTATTGTTGTAATTTAAAACTTCGTGTTTATAGTGGCGGGCGAATGCAGTGTGTGTGAGAATATCGTGAATAGAAGCTACAGGTATTATGGAAAAGTAACCTGCTCTAAATGCAAGGTAATTATGCGAAATTAATATGAGCAAATGTTATTTTATAATTTTTTAAATCATTATTTTTTATATTTATGCACGAAATAGAGCTTTTTCAAATACTATAAACCGTATCCTGAGAAGTTCAGGAAGGTCCTCAAAGAACCCTGTTCGAAAAAGGGAAAAGCACATGACATAAAAACATGCAGATCGTGTCGGCTCAAAAAATGCATGAGTGTAGGCTTTAAATGTAGTTCGAAAGGAAACAAACTAAATTAATATTCTATTTACGCTTAATATTCTTGTTTTTAGGTGAATTGCTAAACACAGAATGCGCTCAGATTCGACCCGAGAAAAAAATAAAAGACGATTCGGGTGCCAAATTGGACGTGAAAAGATCTACACGGAGTAAATGCAGTAATAACGACAGCTCAGTACCGACAGCGAATAAACTACCGATATATGAAATGAAAACGGCGAATTTCTTAAAGAAGTTTAGCTCGAGTAGCCGAATTCCAATTATTTCTCCGATAAAGTCACCAAAGTCTGCCGGTCAAAAGAAATGTTTCAAGAGAAAGCGGTTCACGTCGTCTAATCTGCAATCACAGAATGAAATGCTCAAGAAAAGGAAGAAACTAGTCTACAAATCATCGACTGCGGCAGAAATTAATAAAGACATCAATTACTGGAAAAAATTTCTCGAAACGAAAGATTTGGATTTAAGCGATGTGGAAAATTTATTTCTCAGTATTTGCAAAAAAACATCTAATAGAGAACGCGCGTTTTCTGAATTTTATAGTTTGACTAAAGGTAAAATTTTTTTAATTAAAATGTAATAAAATCAAATTAATTTTTTTTTTTAATAATTGCAGGCCGCTGCGCAGTTGATGGAAATTTCAAGCGCCTAGTTTCAAAAGTCGGATTTGCTTTGATCAGTGAATGTCATTATTCTGAGCAATACGATGTTGGCTATGCCGTTTTGGAACATGTGTTTTCTGATGGCAAAAATCATCTTGAACTTCTCGAAGTATGCAATCAGAATTTAGCTATACCCATGCGTCAAGTGGCATTATTTTGTGCCAACATTTGCAAGCAGAATCATGATGCCAACTTTGCTCTGGCAATCGTAAAAGGTTTACATTCCTAAGTTTATAAATTCTAAAAAGTGTTTTTAATAAGCTCAGTTTTATTTCTATAGCTTGTGATGGAATTGTGCTTGGCGAAGACGACTGTGACAGTGATCTCCGTGTGCTTCGATTAAGATTAATGCATTGGTTATTCGAGCAGAGTGTTGCTGAAGATGAAGATGATGTCGACACTCAGCTCTTTTTGGTCGATAATTGTTTTCTTTCAAATGCAAACGATAACATTATGATATAAATCACAATTGAGTACCGTAAATAGTTTTATAAAACTTTTTACATTTTAATTTTCTAGATCATCAAGTAATAGGAGAAAAAAGAGAATGCGGTCGAGGTATATTTACTTTTATTTCCTTTGAAAATATTTTATTAAAGTATATACTGTACATATATTTTAATTTAGATCTTTCTAAAATATGCGACCAGTTAATATTTCGTTTGATTGAAAAGAAACTACTCGATCAACTTTTTGACGTGTATAAAAATGCTAGGGGCTGTCGATTAATGTTGAATGAAGATTCCGAACGTGGATTTTTGATTTTCATGAGGCGAACTATGCCACTAAACGATCGAAGAAACGACCAATTGAAAACATTTTTCAATGAACTTCGCCGCCAAGGATATTATTCATCTTTTGAAGTAAATAATTAAATTTAATTCAATTCTGGTATTTGCTACTTATTGCTTTTCTTTTCAGGAAAGTGAAATAAAACAAATTATAATCAAAAGTTATTATGCGTTGGAAGAAGTGGAATATATTTTAGAATGTTACTTTGATGAATTCATTGATTATTTGGATGCTCAAAATATCGAATCTGTTGTCGGCCGTGAGGATTGTGCAGTTAGAATCTGCATTGAAGTGAGTATTTTAATGTTTTAAAAGTTTTTTTTAAAACTGTTTAATTAATAAATTAATTTGTATTCTAGGAATTGAGTTACCAAAGTAGTGCAATTAATATCGTAAACATAGGATCATCTCTATCTATTGCTAAGTATAGAGTTCGTGAAGTACTCGAAAAGTGGAATTTGGACTAGGGATGAGAACGGGACTGGAAAAGACCCGGTCCCGTTTCCAGACCCGGTCCCGAACGGGTTTAGGGACTGGTC